>JANHGC010009158.1:19228-31529 GCA_027560395.1 Boaedon fuliginosus
CTGCTGGCTAAGAGGGATGCTGGGCTTGAGCCTATTGCTTTGATTTCAAGTCAAGTATTTGAACATAAGCACCTTTGATGTGGTCCTATATTGGATAGTCAATGACAGCTGCTAGATCTCCCCTCCATGCCTCAAGAAGATAGATAATCCTATTTCTCCCATCAATTTTAGATGCATTTGTGCTCTAAACCCAGACTTTTTTCTCTGCTTCTCCAGAACCAAATTAATTCAAATTAGAATCCTTTAGAAAGATGAAATTACATTTGAGTACATATGTTTATTATTATGCTGTAAGGACTTTCCAGAATATATGGAGGTATTTAATAGGCTTTTGATTGCTTTTGATTGTTCGTGGGGATGGATTGGGGGGGGGGGTAGACAGCATTGTTTTATTTTAATTGGCAAGGCAACCAAAGTTAGTTGCTTGTTTGCCCGTTGTCATAGGGCAAGGGGAAAACTTGTGTCCTTTCTGATGTTTTTTTGGGATTCCAACTACTATGAACCTCAGCTAAGTAGCTGATAGTTAATCATAGTGGCAGTTGTAATATAACCACCCAGAAGACAACACATTCTCCAATTCGAGACCAGTTAGACCTTTAATCAAACAAAACGGAACTTACAAAATGTTTATTACTGGTTTCTTTCCTCCTTCATTTTAAAAAGCTGTAAATGATGCCATTTTTGCATGCAAAAGATCCTGGAACATTCTGGACCTAATTCTGAGGATCTCCCAAGTGAGAAAATATACATTATTTTTTTCAATTACATTGAAAACCAAATGTGTTTTATGTGCTTTGATTTGAAGCTTTGAGACCATTTGAATCAACAAAAAAATGGTGTATTTCTTAATTTTGGGCAATGATAAAATTGTTCTTTGGAGAGGAAGCCTTAAAGGCTTAAAAAAATCAGATAATGAACCATGGAATCACTTTAACACCAGCTCTGAATATGTTAACTCTACTTCCCCAATAGTTCAATGATTATCCATTGCCACTTTCAGTGTGGAAATTGTGTGAGATTAGAAGAAACACCCTGACCTGCAAAATGTACATGTAGTGACAGTTCGAACTTTGGAAATGTCAGAATATTTTATTGATTGGCATGAAAGGTCAAAATGTTTCACTTTGAACACAAGGAGGAATATTCGTATCTCATCTCGTTCTTGCACCTGAACTCTGGAGTAGAAAGGTTGTCCAATATTCCTCTCTTGGCAAGCGTGGTTCCAAATGACATTGCTCCTGCAACATCTCCATGCTGTAGGAACATCTTCCAAGAGGAGGAAAACCATTCTCTTGAGAAGAGAGAATCTTCAGAATGCTTCAGAAACTAAATGTATTTTGAAGTACAATTCAGTATGTCAAGCATCCCAACCCAGAGGTGTCAGCTAGGGTGTGTTCTGGCCAACCAGCAGCCTCAGATTTGGGGCCTGAATGCATGCAAAGAGGACGCCTGATCTAAATGCAGCTGTCTCTCCTAAGTGGAGCCCCATATCTAACAGTCCCATTAAACACCCCCACCCGCAGCCTGCTCCGCCTGTCATTCTCTTCAAGCTTGGAAGCTGTGAATACTTGAGAAGTATGAAATTGCCTGGGGGAGCACTCTGAAAGTGGCTGAGTTACCTCCTGCCTGGTGTCAATCCATAAAGGTCACAGCCGGTGAGAAACAGCAATTAAGTTCAAGAACACTTTGTGGAAATGCTGGGTGTTCAATGTGAAATGGCTCTCTGGTTTTGCAGGATGATTGCCCAGCTGCACGGGTGGCATTTTCAGGGCCATAAGACTGTTCTGATTTCCTACTGAGCACAATAATTCTGTGTTTTTCTCATCTGTGTCTCCCGCTGCATTTCGTGAAGAATTAAAGTCAATTAATAGGAGTGGCCATGTCCTGTTTCAATCTAGAAAATGACATTACACACCTGAGGTACCTCTACAACTGAACAAGCATTTATACAAGATGGAGATAATGTGAACATGAATAGATGTCATTAAATATGCTGATGTCCACTGTATTAAAACAAGAATTATTTTCTGGGTTTGGCTGAGATATCTGCCCTTAAATGTGTTCAAAGAATGGGTGTTATGCATTGTTACATGCCATATCCTTACATGACAATGAATAACACAAAACGTAAAAGGAATGTGTTTTGTAGGCTTTTGAGATGAGCCAACTTTTACTTAGTGTCTGCTACTTAGCTGAGCCCTAGTAATTTTAGCCATGTTTTAAACACAGAATTGCCTTTTGTTTTAAATGTTAAGAACTGTGAGTGTGCTGGAGGAGAAGGAGCAAGAGAGGGCAATGCTGACTTTTATGTCATCAGACAAATGATGCAATTTGTGTAGTTGTACCAGATACCATGATGCAAGTACATAATTGATCGTTTGTGCAATAATGATACAGTGCACATGTGGCCAAGTCAATGCGGCTTGTTACAGACACTGATGTTAAGAGCAGCTGTTCCTAACCTGGCACCTCTTGGTAGGTTAACAGCCAGGGCTCCAAGCTGGTATGACAACGAAACAGATAGGGAGGGCTGCCTTAAAAGATCCTTTGAACAGCTGCCTACACAAGACTTTGCCTCCTATTATCAAACTATCTCCCTATCTAGGTCATTGTTATCAGCACTAGCTGACCTAATGAACTTCTCTCCAGAGATCTTGGATACAACTCCCTGAATATTCCTATGACAGTGAATATAGCCAGAGATCTCATTTCTAATTTCCTGTTCTGCAAGAAAGAAGTGGGGATGAATAGGGAAGAAGTGCTCCCAATCACTCTACACATGTCAATATTCAGCCATTTGGTCTGGAAATGCACAAGCAGGAAAAGAAAAGATTCCCAGAAGAGGTGACTCACTTCTCTTGCCTGAAACCATGGCATCCTGGTATCCTAGTTGGATTGTTGTAAAATAGTTATAATTTATACTGTATCAAGTAACATAAACCTATCCATTCTATATATATGATCACTCATCATCTAGAGCAAGGATCTTCAAACTTGGCAAATTTAAGACTTGTGGACTTCAACTCCCAGAATTCCTGAGCTAATATGACTGGAGGAGGAATTCTGGGAGTTGGAAGTCCACAAGTCTTAAAGCTGTCAAGTTTGAAGACCCCTGATCTAGAGAGTCTAGACCAGGGCTGTCAAATTTCCAGCTGGCAGGCCGGATGCGTCATGTGCTGGCCACGCCCTTGCCCAGTTTAGAGAAGGGGGGAAAAAGTCCCGATATGTCACGGGACGCCACCATGACGATGTAAGTTTGACACCCCTGGTTTAGACAATGCATTGGAGGAAGAGGAAGCACCAGCAGCTTGTCTTTCAAAGTACTGGATTTTGAGTCAAGTGGGGTGCTGAAAGTTGTTGCAGACAATCTAGTGTTTGGGATATGCTCCTTCAGAGCAATTGCTTTAATATGGTTTTTGTAGGCACTCACTGCTAGGCAATGCTCAGCATGATTACCTCTTAACAATTTAGTTTTCATTACTATCAAGAGGGACTTCTCTGTACTTCCCAAGAATGAGATGAGAATGTGTTTGTATGCTAGAAATGTACAAATTAGGACTTGTTGCTGTCATCTAGTGACTGTTTGGATTTTTGCAGCCCAGATGTGATAAATTTAATATCAATAAAATGTACTTCAGAATGACAATGGTGTATATGAGAGACAGAGAAACAGACAAGAGTGGGAGAGATTTAAATATTCATATTCCGTATTAAGGGCTGATAGATTCCCCCTGTATCTTACAAAGTCTTGATTGCAGCTGACATACAGAAGCTGTATATCTCACCCAGAGCAATTGAAAGTGGAAGAGCACATAGTTAATGTTTGGGTTTGTGTTAAAATAGCCCCTTCCTGGATTTTTCAGGCTGGGAAAAATAATTATTTCTAGTCAGCACAACTGCATCTTTATTTGCCAGACCTGTCAACTCATTCTATACATACAGCAGACCCTCTTTTGAGGATAGTAGACATCTTCATTGGGTCTCTTTAGTGAAGGCTGCGGTGCCCCCTAGCGACATTCTGCAAGAAACGCGTGCCCTTTTTTGCACATCGTTAGGGTTTTCTACGGCGGTGGCTCCTTCATCTCCTGGCTTTGCCCCAAAGCATTCCAAGACCTCCTGTGTAAACCACATAGCACTGCAGGCCTGAAATCCTTAAAGGCTTTTGTGCTCTCGGTGTAAAAGCCATCGAACTAACCTCATCCCACCACAGATGTGGCAACATTGAATGAAGTTTCTTTTCCTGCTTCTTGCCTGGGATCCTCCTTCAAGCAGTTCCTAGAAGGCCCAGTGAGGGCTGGAGAAGAAAAGAGGCAATGTGTCCTTTCAGCCAAACTTGACGCTGATGACTTCACAGACGTGTTTGTCTGGTTTACGTGGCAATCTCACAAGACAAGGTTGCATTTTGTCTTCTGACATGTTTTTTTCTACTTCCCGATCTACTCTATTCAACTAGGGGATTTTCTAGAGGGCACCTTTTTAAGTACCAACCAACTCAGTCTCTGCTTACCTTTAAAAGATCATCTGCATCAACCTAGATAAAGGGGCACCTCCATTTTAAAATAAGCCTTGGGCTGATAAGGCTGGACTACCCTTTGGCAGTCCAGTGTGCATTTCCCTCCTCGGATAGGTTGGATGGCAAGGGATGTAATCAGGCACAACCAAATTGGGGACAGCTGGTGCAGACAATCCTAAACTTGCAGGACCCATTATCTGACTCAGTATAAATCAGCTTCCTTTAAAAGCCCAGGAATGCTGCCAAAGGGAAAAAAAAGTGACAGTTTGTTCTTAGCCTTCTTCCTAACCTGATCCACCCTGAAACAGACAGCTTGCTGTTCATGCCAGATTGGTCACCAATCTCCCCCAATCATCCCTGCAATGAGGAAATGAGTACACAGTCCCTTCTGGGAAAGTAGTAGCAACCAGAGATTGTAGAATCTTGGGACTGTTAAGGGAAATGATTCAAAAGAATTGTTGGCAGAGAGAAATAGTCTATTCTCTAGAAGATTCTCTAGAATTGTTAATGAGCTCTGGATTGCAAATACAGATTTATTATAGAATTATTTTGTTTATTTTTATTTGGCATGGATAAATTGTTTCATTTTCATAGATTAATAAAACATGGCTAAGAGTTAACAACACCGATAATGCAAAACTGTGATATAAACATTAACCAGATGAGAATATAATAATTTATAGCATCATAAACCAAACCAAGGAAGCATACACTCAGGGTACAATCTGACCAGTATTAAAACAAACTCCAAAGCTTTCAGAATTATGCCCATTAGGTTTTATTGAATTGATCCCCAAGGGCAGTAAATTGAATTAAAGTCTTCAGTATTTTTAAGTCTCACTGGTTTCAGTGTGGAGACACCTAATTCTTCCAGACAAATTAGACCCATCACATCTGCACTGTAAAAATCCAGCTAGCCATTAGATCCAGCTTTTGAAACCCAGTTCTAAAAGCCACATAGAATGCAACACCAAAATAAACTCCACTGATTTTCTTGTATTTTTAAAATAATGGTTTTAAAAATATCCAGATAAATTATCTTATCCAAACAAGTTTGTCCATGTGGTTTGGAGGAGATTAAAACCACTGCCCATGTACTGCTGTTCTGCATTTTTACAGGGACATAAGAAATTATCTTATTTCATATCTTTTAAAAAATATCTAGGACAAACAGACTTTTGATATATAAACGTTGTATTTTCTGATTCTAAAGCTACCATTACCAATATTGTGGCTAAATTCTGTATTACTGTAATTAAAATATACCTTCAAATCCTATAATCATTATACTTGTGCAATCTTTTTTGATTTTATTTCTTTGTAATAGAAGTCATTGCTGCCATTATAATAAGGATGACAAAGACAAAACATCTAAAATAAATGCAATGTAATATTAGTAAATTCCTGGTAATCAGTTCCTAAGATGTTTAGTTTTGTAAACCACTTGAAATACAAATGAAAAATATTGCACAATCTTGAATTTTCAGTTCAAATACATTCTTAGAAAATTACACTTGCCAAACTAATGCATGGATACAACCTAATTTAAATTTATAAGCTTCCTTTTCCTCTGAACCCTGCAGGATTGAATAATATTTATAATTAATAAAAAGATAAAAATATATCAACCTGCCTTCACCCCAAAACCTATGGTTAAAACTGAGCTGCAAATTTAGATCTAAACAAATTTGTAGCAGAAGATGCTAATGACTCCAAGGGGACTAGAAATTGAGACTGCCACAATCAGAAACCCGGGACTACTGAAAAACAGTTTAAAAGGAAAATAAATATTGTAAAGTTGAATCATATTTGACTATCTGCTTAAATAAACATGGAGTTATGCAAGGTTGATTACAAGCCTGTGTACTCTAGCTTTTTGACAAATGCATAACTCTAAGGGAACATTTCAGTAAAATAGCATGTAATTATGCACTCTTTTTGTAAGTATAAATTTATTTGAAAGGAAGTTGGACCAATGAGATTAAAGAAAAACAGCATTTAGCACCATGCATGTACCGTTGAGACTAAGTGCCAGGTGGAGGCACGACATACCATATTACAGAAATGGGCCTAATTAATTCTACAATGAATTATAACACATAACAGCAATAGCATCTAGACTGTGCCCATTCAGAATTATCTGCCTCCATCATTTCTCAAGCTATGAAAGTAAGGAAATGAAAATTAAAATGTGACAGTGGCTCATAATGGCTTACTGTATGTCTTCATTTTTATAATAATATGATGAAGGTAAACTTCCTGATATAGCTGGACTCTGGAGCCATAGCAAAACCTGTGTAAAATGCAAGGAGTTCAGTTCTACTAAGCAGCAGCAATTTCCTCAAAGTAGGGGGATCTGGGAGTAAGGGGATTTCCAAAAAAGTTAAGATGCCTTGTTTCACAGGCATTGCCTGCATGATGCAAAAGGATTGGAACTTGATTGCATACATTAACATTTTTTATCCTCCACCCCCAGGCCTCCTGCCCCAAAATAGCAAGCATGCTCATCAAGTCTTCATCCCACTCAAGTACACAAATGAACCTTCATTTTGTTTTATTGTCTGTCCACATTTCTAATTGATTTTCTATAGCCCTTTCCACCAAGCTGTTAGTTAGGTAGTACCCATATTTGGCAGAGCCATCAGTATTTAAAAGGAGAATTATAGCTTTCTCCTTCTTATTGTAAGCCATAAGAACTAAATCAGACAAGCCTTTTGAGGGCATTGTAACATCCAGAGTAGTGGCTCCCCTCAAATCGGCAGAAGACAAGGCTCCGTGCTTCCGTGGTAACGCAAGGTCCTGTCTTGTATGACAGCAATGTTCCAGCAGTAATACATACAGTATGAAGACATTTCACCTTGCAAGTAATCTCACTGACCATGTAGCTGCCTGTAGAAACTTGATAACATTTAGAGGATGGTAGGAAGGCAGGGTAGGGATTAACCTAACAGCTTCTACATTGAGCATGTCAAGTAATGGCCCAACCTACAGTTAAAATCTAGATGAATAAATATTCCAGGCTCACATCCCTTGTGATTCAGCCTTCTGCTTATACATTATGTAAGAATAACAGGAATATGCCCAATTAAGTTATCCAAGGCTTTGTCTGGTCAATTTGAATCTCTTCCCTGGAAGTGATTTCCACTTCCACAAAAATCCCTCTGTCTGACAAATGGATGTTATTACAGCAGCTGCAAATCTATTTCTGAAATGTCTAGCAAAACTGGTCAGCCAGCTTGTCTTACCTTTAGGACTGCTGTTCTTTCCAACAGCTTATTTTAAAAAAAAATCTTTTTTTTTTTAGTGAATGGTACATATTAACTAGGAATCATCGAGGTGGCTGGCTTCCACTGTGAAAGGAATCCCCCCCCCCCGGGTGGTGTTCTCTTTACCCACGGGACACCTGAGTGCTGGAAGGCAATTGGAGGAGGCTCCTTCCTGTCCCTACATGGTTTATTGGCTCATGGGAATCAAGCCACCAACTTCAGTGGTGTGCAGGCCCAGCGTTTTACCAGGTGAGCCACCGTGGCTTCCAGAAAGTGTCTTCTAACTATTGACTCCCAGTTCCGAGATCTCTCATGATCTGTGGTAATGATTCTTGATTGATAGAGAACATGATCCAATACTATATCTACAACCAATCTTAGGTTTGTTCAACCTTTAGTTTGAAAATCTTTGTTCAGCTCTTAATGTTTATTGAAGATCCATCTTTAGCTACTCAGCTACTGTTAACTTATGTAAAAGCTTTCAATGAATGTCCTCATTTGATAAAAGCAAGTAACAAGTAACAAGAGACAACAGGATCCATCATCAAAAAACATGAAAGTGACAGCATTTGGCACTTTTTCTCTCCAAGACTTCAGCAGAAGGCTTCTCCACTTATGCACAGACAAGCAGCAAGAGTCTGCATCACTTGCTCATATGGCGTAACAGATCACTTTGTTAATGGGAAGCCTGATCTGTTCCCCCTTTTCACAGCCCTTCTGGCATTGTGTGTATGGGTGTGTGTTGCTTTAGACAAGCCAGCTTTGTTCTAGCTTCTACCTTCTGTTCTCTTTGTCTACTGCTACAACTGCAGCTTCTAACTACTATGAAGATAGTTCATTCTGTTTGGTAATTCTGATGTGCAACAAGATACCAGGGTTTAAAAAGGAGGTTCCTTGGATTTCTTACCAATCAATTCTCATAGGTTAGATTACTGCAATGTGCTCTTCTTGGGGCTACCCTTGAAAAACATTTGGAAGTTTCAATTGGTCCAGAATGCAGACGCACGAGTGATCAAGGGTGTATCTTGATGTACCCACATAACACCACTCCTCTGAGAGCTGCACAGGCTCCCAATAGCCTTCTGGGTGCAATTCAAGGTGTTGGTGATGACCTTTAAAGCCCTACATGGCTTAGGACCGGGGTACGTTCGAGACCGTCTCCTGCCACCCCATGCCACCCAGTGGCCCATTAGATCCCACAGAGTTGGCCTCCTTCGGGTCCCGTCAGTTAAGCAGTGCCAGCTGGTGGGTCCATGAATGAAAGCCTTCTCTGTGGCAGTGCCGGCCCTCTGAAATCAGCTCTCCGTGGGGATCTGGACTGTTCCAAATCTGTTAGCCTTCTGCCGGGCCGTGAAGTCTTGGCTCTGCCGGTGGGCCTGGGATCAATGACTCCCCTTGTATGAATGCATATTATGTCTTGTTTATTGTATGTTTTCTGTTTTTAATAATTTTTATACTAATTTGTTTTTAACGTATGTGGTTTTTTTTAGAGTTTTTATTGATATTTATGATTGTGAGCCGCCCAGAGTCCTGCAGGATAGGGCAGCATACAAATTTTAAAAATAAATAAAATAAAAAATAAATAAATTTAGACAAAGTCTGCTGCTTTCTATTGGGCTCCTAACAAGGCTCCTGAGATAGCTTTAAGACACTCTAGTTCAAATCCTAAAGCTTCGGACTCTGATGTCTTCAGTTCATGGCCTCTTGAATTTCTTTTCTTATAACAGCTCTCCTCCCTTCTGATTTATTTTATGTTCATTATACATCCTTTTTTCTTTGTGCAGAACAAAAGACGCAGCTTGCTGCTTTCTTGTCTTTCTCACTGCTGAGTTAAAGAGCTTTCCACCCACCAGGAAAAAAACTTCACCAATTTGAAATTGGCTGCCTCCATTTCTAATCGCTCTCCTCCTTCAAATGCCTCTGTTCCCAGTCACTGTGTGACAGCTGACTTCGATCCAAAATAGGGGATGACAAAGCCCAAAAGGTTTTACACTCCTTGAGGCTGCTGGCCTTGGACAATATCAGAAGAAATGGGAAAGCACGGTGGCTCTCTTGGATTGTCAAGTTCAACTGCTATCCACCTTAAGCCTGCAAAAAAGTATAGGCATAAATTGCGCTATGGCCTTCCCTCAATCTCTGCTCTGCAACAGTAATGGAGTTTGTATAAGCTGCTGTTTGTATTGGTATGTGGGAGTCACCTTGGGGGAAAGGAGGAGGAGGAATCACAAACTAGACATGTATCATTCTGCCTACAGAAGCAGAAGGGACATGGAAAACATTTCAGAAGAGACCCAACCTAATTTTCTGGAGAGGAAGAGGAGAAATACTTTCCGACTTTTTATTTATTTATTTATTTGATTTATACCCCGCCTCTCTTCCCCAGTCAAGGGGAACTTGCAAGATTCTGTTAATGGAATCTTATAACAAAGACAGAGGTAGCATTCAGAATGGTGTTTTTTGTCTGGATTACTTATTGGATTAGAGCTAACATTATACTGGGCCAAGATAAAGGATTTATGCCTCCAATTGGAAAACAATAATTTTCACTAGCATGTATTGTGGTAGATACATAGAATGGCATTTAAGAATACCTCTCCAGTTGTTTATCAGTGACAAATGCTAAAGAGTGGGTTGAGGGAGCACATCAGCTCCCTGCTTGGTGTAACTCTTCCTCCATACTCGTCTCTCTATTTTCAGAAAGAGATTTAAACCTATGATGAAAAATCACCTAGGAGAAAGAAGGAGAATCATACACAAGGTGGAATGTAACCATAATGAGTGAGATCCATCTTTGACTATTGCTCTAATAGAATGGCAAAGTTGGCAGTGAGTGACCAAGGAGTCTGGTTCTGACCTCTTGGCCAACAATATTTAGTGCTGTCAAAGCTGAAATGGAGTCAACAGAATGACACCATCCTCATCATATTAAACCAAACAAAGAAAGAATGAGTGTTGCCATACAATTCTACCTTTCCAGCAGATCATCTCTTCATGGGTTTCTATGACAATTTCTCTGTGATGGTGGCAAATATCTGTAGCTCAGGTGTAGGACGAGGATGGAGGTTTATTCTGTGAGCTTGTGCATTGGTTTCCAAACATTTTGTTACCAGACTAGCTAATTTCTTCAGCTAACTTTAGGGGATGTCAGTGTCAGTTTTCTTCTGCTTATAAGGCCTTCCGTAAAGCCACAAAGACCTGGCTCTGGCGGAAGGCCTGGAAATGATGTGCCTCCCCCGCTCCTTTGGATGAGTCTGGATATGTTGATTGTGTTTAGATATTTTAAGTTGTAATTTATTGTATTTGTAAACTGTTGTTAGCCGCCTTGAGTTCCCCTTGAGTGGGGAAATGAGGTGGGGTATAAACCAAATAAATAAATAAATAAATAAATAAATAAATAAATAAATAAATAAATAAATAAATAAATAAATATCAAAACTCTGTCTTTATTTGACTTCATGCTATCCTACCTGTTATTCATTTTCATGGAATACTATTTTACCATATTACAGACAATAGGTACATTGCCATCATACCTATCAGATTCTTCTGAATCACTTAGAGGTTTTCTCCAAGAGCAAATTACATATTGTCTTTAACAAGATCTACATTATTTTAATGAAAACCAGTCTCAGTATTCTGTACTTTTGAACAAAATATCCACTTTAGTCTTTAATTTATACAGTATTTTCAAAAGTAAATAAACACCTGGAACCAGAAGGCCCTGAGTCTATGCTGAACAAATTAGCAGAGAAAGTATGAAGCATTTTCTCTTACCTTCTCACTACCTCAAAATGGACAGCATTAAAGCTTTAACTTTGATTTTTTTTAAAAAGTTGACACTTTCTTACATCCATATTGTCTCTTTCACAAACTACTATTGTAGCTCACAGTAAAGAACTCAAAAATTAAGTTGCCAACCTATCCATTCCCTGAAATGTAAACTTGTTTTGTTTCTGCAATATAACTTTTCCTAAAAGTCTATCATTATTATTTTCAGGGAGGTTAATAATTCCATGGATAGAGAGCCATTATTTTACATTCAGAAAGCTCTGAACTGACTGAATGCATTTACAGATAATAGAACTAGATTACTGTTGCATTGCTGACCATATATAGTTAGTTAATAGATAAGTTACTAGTAATTTAGTAAAGACACCTTGCTTTACTGCTGTCCACCTCACAGGTTAACTGCTCATTTCCCTTTCAGAAATGATGTACAGTATTTGTATCATGGGAAGATCAAGAAATAAAGAGAGTTTTTTCTGCTCCTGTATTTAACTTTTATATATATAAACAGATATAATGATGATAGCTTGCTGCTTTCTGATATTTAGTCTGGCCACAGGTCAAAAGCATAAACACAAATAAAAGTACATTCCATTTGAAAGTGAGCTTGGTATAGTGCCGTAATGGTGAACCTATGGCACGCGTGCCAGAGGTGGCAGGCAGAGCCCTCTCAGTGGGCACGTGCACCATCACCAGCTGCTCTTCTGGTTTCTGGCGCCCTGGTCTTTATGGGCGC
>JANHGC010009160.1:0-10926 GCA_027560395.1 Boaedon fuliginosus
AACAACTGGATTGGAACATTATGCTTTTCTTTTCTTTTTTAATTACAATACTTTGTATTTTAAAAGCAATAAAAAAATTTTTCAAACAAACAAACAAAAAAAAGAAAACACCACCTAAAGTCTAAGAAGCTTCTGGGAACTAAGAACAACTGCAGGAATGTAAATCTCTCAGCATTTTCTTGCTTTTCTTTTGTAAATATGTGTTTAAAAAGTTAAAAGACAGAGCAATTGGTTTTTACTCACACAGCCTATGTACAACTTGGATTTAACATAGGAAGTTGGGTTAGGTACTTCACAACTCAAATAACTAGAAAGTATTGCTTTTATCTCCTAAGAGACTGTGAATAAAGATTAGATCAAGGATGCTGAGGTTATATTTATATCTCATGGCAGTTTCTTAGGCCTAGCCTACATTTTTAGCAAGAAATTGAAGAACCTAGCATGAATCTTGCTAAAGAACTCATTTTTGTTGACAATCATTGTCAGCAAACGGTCAAAAATAAGCAAGTCCATGTTTTGGGTAGAAACTGACCATAGAACAAATGAAAGGAGTTTAGCTTATGACAATGTATCCTCATCAAATATTTTTAGTACCATGCAGAAGACAATCCTACACTCAGTTTTAGTTATTTTAGAACAATAGCAGCATTCTATTATTAAGTTAGGTATGGAATAGAGAACTCTCATTATTATTTTTAAATTGAATGCAAAATGCTTTTATTTATTCTTTATAAATTACCCCAATAAATGGTCAAAGTTGAGACATACAATCCAGCAAATAGGTCAGAGAAGAGAACTAACTCTACAATGCCCAATGCTAGGAAGCAAATCAGCAACTTCCAGTGAATAAAGTTCAAACCGTAATGATTTTGAAACTTTACTTTAAAAGTCCAAATGGACAGTAAAAAAAAAGGATTGTAAAAAACTGCAAAGTAAATCATCTAAAAAGCTAAATTTTAGCACCGTTTAATATTATAGATATATCTAATGATAAAACCTTGTGACAAGGAAAAGGGCAGTTGTTTATCAAGCCAAATGGCTGTTGAAGTAGAACAATCCTCATTTCCCCTAATGTGTGAAGATAAAATTATGGATAATCCCACTTACTGTAAATGTAAGAATTTTGCTATTAAGTTGTTTAGTAAAACTGACAACCCTAAATCTGTTCCTAATAAATTACCCCAAGTCCAGAGAAATGTTAGCTTAGTTTTATTGGAAATTGCATTTGTTGAAACATTGCATCATCAAATTATGTCAATTCGTATAAATAAGCTTTGTGAGGTTAAATATTTGGGGTTATCTACAATAAGAATAATTATTACATTGAAAACAATATAGATACCAGATACTATATTTAATCTTTATAAAAAATGTATCTTAGTAGTTCATTTTTACAAAATCCAATACATCAGTTATGGAAGTCTATCTAGTCCATCAATTCCATCCAGTCAAACTACTGGAAAAAGGAATTAATCAAATCCAGCTTTAAAATCTGAAAATAAATTAATATATATCTCTTCTACTAAATCAAATTTTTTGCCAAGACAAATAGACATCAAGGTTGAAAATAGCGAAGACTTAATACTTCTTGTTCCAACTGTTTTATAAGTAGAGATATCTTTAGTAAATTTCTAGGAACAATATGCTATCACTGTCCTATTAAAATTAAAATATTTAACTTAATTATCATATTTATTTTTCACCAGCTAAAATAGACTATAACATTAATTAAATCTGGGTGAGAATTGGAACCATATAGCCTGCTTCTAAAAATTCTACATATAGGACATACTTTGAAATCCTGGGTGATTTAAATGCAAAATTAAAATAAATAATGATGCTGTATTAACCAAGTAAGATCAGAGTGTCAATTACCTCAGCTTTTATCTAGCTAGTTTTTGTAATAAATAAAACTTAATAATTTCAAATATGCAACAGCACAGAATCATCGCAGCGAATTTACATTTAATTGTGGGTAGGGAGAAACAGTACTAGATTACTGTCTAGTATTGTCAGGCTTAGCAGATAAACAACAGGACAGGAATAGCTATAGTAACAAAACTTGCAATATATTTTTTTCCTCCCTGTTGTTAAGCACTGAGTCAGAGATGAACCAACTTGAGTCTCTTCCTAAATACTATCTGTTTTCTCAAGGCTTAAATAATGCCCCCTTCCCCCATTTCTTCAAAGCCCTTCATATTGTTGGAAGAAATATCATTCTGGGTTCAGTTCCAAGTGGGGAAAAACACTCTGGAAACATGGTGGCTGTTTGGAAAGATGGTTTAATGGTGGATAAGATCACATGCCTTGGAGCTCCAGGATGAAAAAAGGGACGAGCCACTGAGAGTTGCTTGATTTTATACCCTCTGTTGGGCTTTGAACCTGCCCCCTGTACCTGTGGCAAGAAATGTTGGTTGCTGTCAGAGGTCATAGCTAGCAATGTAGGCTATCTGTGTGCCAAGCTTGGTTGCATCCTGCTGGCTGATGCAATGAAAGGCTTTGGGCAATGGTTTTGTCCTTATTTGAGTCTGAGAGGCTAATCCTATTATGGTTCTGCCTGAAGAAGGTATATCTTTGTTATGCAGAATAGACTGGCTCAGGCCTTTAATCGCTCATTGAATAGCTCTTCTTGGAGGTGGGGCTGAGTTTATAGTGTATCCCAAAATATTTCACTTCTCTAGGGGAAGGGGTGGGTGCTAACTTCCTACAATAGCATGGAACTGGGTTATCTGAGGGACTCGCCTCGAGTTCCCCTTTGGGTGAAGAGACGTGGGGTATAAATCTAATAAATAAATAAATAAATAAATAAATAATTATACCATCAAGTCTGGCAGAAGAGATATGTTGTGTGGGTCCTCTCTGCTAGAAGATTGATGGGGTGCCTTGCTGTGTCACTCACCCTGTGGAACATCATCCCTACAATACCATTGCCACTTCCACCCCAAGTTGAGATTGGCCTCATCTCTGCCAACTTTTTGGAAATTCCTTAAAACCTGGTTGTGTCAAAAAGTCTGGGGGATCCCAGGAAGATGGTACAAGGTGGCTTTAATTTTTCACTTTGTTATTGCTTGGGTTGTCCCAAAAGTTCTTTTTAAAAAGGCAACTGGACTTTGTTTTTTCCTTGAAGACATTTCACTTCTCATCCAAGAAGACTGCCATGACCTGGATGAGTGAGAATCTCCATAGACATATTGCTTGGGTTTGTGGGTAAAGATAAAAATTGTTAAGACAACCAGAAGCTTTTAGTGCACTTATTTTATTTGTTGTTTCACATATACACATCCATGCATGAAGCTACATAAGCCATGCTGCCATTGTTGTTTGACATTGTACTTTTTTGGGGGAGGGGCTTTAGGATTGTGCAAAAATAAGCCTAGGGTTGCTTGTGTCCTCATAGCTGTCTATCCTTGGGCTTGTCTATTCCCCAACACCCTCCCCCCTCTCTCCCCAACAGTTTCTAATTAAATCCTCATCTCTAAACATTCCCCTCATTGTCCACTTTATAATGATCTCCCCCTCCCACACAGGCAGCAAAGATTGGTATGACCCCTTAGAGTGTGATCTTGCTTTTTCTCAGCCACCAATTCCTACTGACTAAGAGTCTGATTTGTGAGATTTTTTCACTCAGGAGCAGAGATATTGCCATGTTAGTATCTAAATATAAGACTCTGTGAAAAATGATGACAAGTAAATTATTCTTATTTCTGCGAGTAGAAAACTGTTTTGGAACTTCATTTTTAATTCAATATGAAACTGGTATTGAAATTTAAATCTCATGTGATTTCCTTTTTTTTCCTTTCTCCACGTTGAACAGCATAATTAGGAGTTTAAGAATTGTGCTGATCAAAAATATTTAATAATGTTTCATTTTAGAAAAACAGTCTGCTGCAAATTAATGTATCTTTCTTCCCCTTATCTCTAGAGTGGGATCAGGGTAAAGAATGAAGACACTATCATTTCTACAAATAAAGAAGGATAACTCTATTTAATGAAATAATCCTTTGAACTGTTATTGGCTTTTTGATCTGATGGGATTTACATTGATAGCTGGTCATTCAGATACCGAAGAGCCATTATGTAATTCAATCAAGGATTATGACAAAAATATTTTTGCCAAATGATTTTTGATCCTAGGATAACATTTTAAAGATGATTTAGGGAATAGGTACGATCTCCTTTTCGTTTTGAAATTTTAAAAAAAAAATCCCATAGGTTTTCTTGGTGCAAATAATATTGGCAGTATGTTTCAGTCATATCTTCATGATTATAATATAGGCCTTGACATAAACTATGCATAGAATAAAGTGTCAGGGGGGACTGGAATTCTCAACAGCCAATTTTCATTTATAAAGTACAAGTAGAGTCTGAACCTATTAATTTGGTATGCTGTTCAAGTAAATACATTATAGAAGCAATTTATGTTAGCACTGAAATAAGAGAGCTGGCCTATATTTTCTCTTTGTATGCAAAATAAAATAATTTTCTTTTATTGACTTGATAATTGGAAGGAGTCAGAAGAAAGATGAGGTAACTCTATCTAGTTTTGAAGAACTTGACTATTCTGAATAAGGTCATTTAGTTAGGTGCCAATGACCAGAACCTTTAAGAGTAGCAATGCCAGGTATATACTAAAAATTCCTGATTCTTCTCTCGATTGCATTGCACAGAGACATTACATGCCTACTGTTTTCATATGAAACTAAGTCTCATTTTAGCCTGGGGTGTTGTATGAACTCAGCCTGTATAGTTAGTTTATGGTTCATGTGCCATGCCACTTTAGGAAATTGGATTAATTAAGTAAACATTGATTAAGTTGAGTTAACTGTGTGTTAATTTTCTCTGCTAGCTTGATGAAACCAGGAAGATTCCCGCAGGGCTCTCTTAGCTTATGTCAGTCTGCAACAGAACTGTTTAAGCATGGAGGGTGGAGAGGTGAACGATAGATCAATGGTTTGAGTAGTCTGTTGTCAAGGATAGCTGGATTTTGATTGGTTACAGGCAGGGATGGGTTTCAAATTTTTTAACAACTGGTTCTGTGGGCATGGCTTAGTGGTGGGCATGGCTTAGTGGCCATTTGACTGGGTGGGCTTGCCTTAGCAGTTGTGTGACTGGATGAGTGTGGTTATGTGGTCATGTGACTGGCGTGGGCTGTCACATGGTCACATAGCCACGCCACCCAGTCACATGACCACTAAGCCACGTCCATCCAGTCATACGACCACTAAGCCACACCCACCAAGTCACACCACCACTAAGCCATGCCCACCAAGTCATATGACCACTAAGACACACCCACCACTAAGCCCGCAAGCTACAGGGACAATGCGGGAGAGCACAGCAAGCTATGGGGACAGTGTGGGGGTGGTGGTGCTGCAAGCCATGGGGACAGTGTGGTGGGTCTGGCAAGCTACAGGGACAGTGTGTGAGAGCGCAGCAAGCGATGGGGACAGTGCAGGAGAGTGCGGCAAACTAGGGCGACAGTGTGGGGGTGTGTGGCAAGCTATGGGGACAATGCAGGAGGGCACGGCAATGGGTGGGTTTCAAATTTTTTAACAACTTTTTGTGGGTGTGGCTTAGTGGGTGTGGCTAGGTGGTCATGTGACTGGGCGTGACCAATTTGGCCTCTCATAACCATGGAGATGCTGCAACAGTTAAAAGTGTGACAAATGGTCGTAAGTCACTTTTTTCACTGCCACTGTATCTTTGAATGGTCACTACATGAACTGTTGTAAATCAAGGATTACCTGTACAAAAATACAAAAAGCTTCTTTGCTTGCAAAAAACTGCCCTAAATACTAATCATTAGATTAAAAAGACCTGCAAACTGAATCAGCCAGGGTGCCAGAGCATTTTAAGAAATTAAAATGGTTAAAATGCAGTGAGAAGCCAATGCTTGGTCATTAACAGAACAAAGAGACAAAAGGAACTAGCCAGATTTCTCAACCCAGTTTCTGTTCAGGAGCAGAGATTAACCTCTTTTCCTTCCAAACAAAGCTGAATAGGGAAAATTATCCCATCAATAAGCCCAGGATTAAACCTCACCAAGCACAGAATTAAACTTTACCAAAAAACAGTTTCAGACCAAAACTCAGAAAGGGTATGTAAACTCATGTTTGAATGTAAATCTTTCTAGCCTTGTCATTAAAAGTTGCTTTGTGGCAGCTGCTTCATTATTCAACTATTTCTTCAAAGAACTCCAAAGGTGTGTGTGTGTGTGTGGGGGGGGTATTTCCTCCCAACAGAACAGTGTAAAAAGCTTTAAACAGCTTTTCCCCTTTAAGGGCAGCCAAGCTACTGGCAGGGGGAAATAAAAACTGAAACTGTGGGGAGATAGAAACTGCCGGCAGATGGAGACAGTATGTTTGGGCATAGTGCAAGGCAAAAGATTAGGCTTAGTTCCTGCCTTCTTTGCAGGATTTTCTCTGTTAAAGTGAGAAAAAAAAGGAGATTTCTTCTAACAACCAGTTCCCCAAACTGCTTAGAAGTTAACAAACGGTTCTAGCGAATAGGTGCAAACTGGTAGAAACCCACCCCTGGTTACAGGAGGCTTGTGCATATGTTGCTTTTGTAGGTAATCAAGCACAAACCAGGTGGGGGATATCAAAATGGAGAATTCATTATATTTCTTCATTTGCTGGTAATCCTGAAAAATTGCTGCTCAGATTTTCACAATAATGTTGGGAATTGGAACAGCATTTCTATTTGGGACATTTCTGAATCTGCTTTGAAAACAGAATTTATGGACAAGAAAATTTATGAATGCAGATTCATTTCAAGATTTTTAAAATTTATTTGGATTTGAAAGGAACAGTGTAATGATATTTCAATATCCAGTAAAAATATACTTCGATGTAGTTGACATATTTATATACTATATATCACTCTTAAATGTCATGCTAATTCAGCAATGAGTTATAGGTGGTCATCGACTTAGGACCAAAACTTTTCTGTTGCTAAGTGACACAGTTGTTAAGTGAGATTTGTCCCATTTTATGAGCTTTCTTGCTACAGTTTACTGAATTGCTGCAGTGGTTAAGTTAGTAACATAGTTGTTAAGTTAATCTGGCTTCCCCATTGATTTTGCTTGTCAGAAGGTCACAAAAGGTGATCAAATGACCTCGGGACACCACAACCATCATAAATACATGCCAATTGCCAAGCATCTGAATTTTGATCCTGGGGATGCTGTAATGGTTATAAACGTGGAAGAACAGTCATAAATCATTTTGTTCAGTGCCATTGTAACTTCAAACGGTCACTAAAAAATGATTGTAAGTCAAGGACTACCTGTAGAATGTTGGGAATCTGCATTGGATATTTAAATGAATAGTTGATCATCAGATTCAATTGTTACCTAAAGATATCAGGATTTACTCCATTTCAGAACCTGATAAAATGTGACACACCCTCCCAAACAAAGATAATAGATGGCAAGTTTTCTTTGAGGTGGCCCCTCTATGTCTGATGGCTGTTCCTACCAGCACTAGAATAGAATGGTTCTAACTCCTGAAACTTGATCTAGACAAATGAGAGTGAAAGGTAATGAGAGATATTCTTGATATAGTCCATGTTTGTGTGAAAAATGGCTGTTTATTGCTCTGTGAGGTGAACATAGGTGCATGGTCATTTTAGAGCCAGTTTGGCTAGAAATCTGGAGCCTGTGAGTTCTAGTTGTGCATAAGGCATGAAAGTTGGTTGTCCCTCTCTGTCCACCCTTCCCACCTCACAAGGTTGTTCTGGTGGGAAAAATAGGAGGAAGGAGTATTTGGTATGTTCGGAGCTTTGAGTTATTTCTAAAAATAATAAATACAGAATAAAAATGAAAATAAGTACTGTAGTCATGCTATATATTAATACAACTTCATGTCTTGGTCTCTACTTCCCTCCACTGAAACACAATATAACAACAACAACAACAACAACAACAACAACAACAACAACAACAACAACAATAATAATAATAATTTAATTTGTATGCCGCCCAATCCCGCAGGACTCAGGGCAGTTCAGACATATATCATACAAACATTTAAAATGCCTCTAAAATTACAAATTTGTGGTGGGTTAATCTAATCCGGCTCACCAGAATAGCCAGATCTTGAGTGCTTTGCGGAAGGTTCTCAGGTCTGGGACACTCCAGCGCTCTGGTGGTAGATCATTCTGGAGGACTCGAGTGCTTTGCGGAAGGTTCTCAGGTCTGGGACACTCTGGAGCTCTGGTTGTAAATCATTCCAGAGGGCCAGGGCTGCTGTGGAGAAGGCCCTCCTCCGTGGAATTGCCAGGCGACATTGCCTGGCCAATGGTATCCGGAGGAGGCCCACCCTGTGCAACCTCATGGGGCACTGGGAGACAAATGGTGGCAGGAGGTGGTCTCAAAGATAACCCTGTCCAATGCCATGTACGGCTTTAAAGGTAATGACTAGCACTTTGAATTGGACCTGGAAGCCTACTGGGAGCCAGTGCAAGTCATGCAAGAGTGGTGTGACATGCGAGTATCAAGAAACCGCCATGACTACTTGCGGGGCCGCATTCTGGACCAGTTAAAGCTTCCAAATACTTTTCAGGTGCAGCCCCAATTAGAGCGCATTGCAGTAATCTAACCGTGAGATGATGAGGGCATGAGTGGCTGTGACTAATGCTTCTCAGTCCAGAAAGGGCCGCAATTGGTGCACCAGGCGAAGCTGGGCAAAGGTTGCCCTGGCCACAGCCATCAGTTGATTTTCTAATTTCAGCTGTGGATCCAAGATGACACCCAAATCATGAACTCTCTCAGAGGGGGTCAACACCTCCCCCTCAATTTCCAACGATGCCAAATGCTGGATGGTCCGAGAAGCAGGGACCCAGAACCACTCAGTCTTGTCAGGGTTGAGCCTGAGCCTGTTGGTCCCCATCCAGACCCTCACAGCCCTCAGACACTGGGACATCACTTTAATGGCATCATTGGGTTGGTTCGGGTGGAGATAAACAATTGAGTATCATCAGCATACTGATCATACTGCACCCCGAACCCTTGAATGATCTCACCCAGCTGTTTCATGTAGATGTCGAACAGGAGGGGCGAGAGGACTGAACCCTGAGGAACCCCACAAACAAGAGGCCTTGGGCTCGACCTCTGCCCCCCTACTTATCACCTGATAAAGGTGATGTCATTCCTAGAAATCTAGCTCTTGAGAAACTTGTCATCCATTTCTGTAAACTTTTTGAGTTTTTTTTAAAATCATCATGACTAATAGAAAAAAATAATAGTTTAGAACAACTATTATTGAGAATAATATCTATTTAAATGGGAAAGAAAGTAATGCTTTTTCAGGGCATTTCTATGGAAGAGACTCCATGTGAGTTTCTTGATTTCAATGGATATGATTGGTTTTGCCCTGAAGCCATGTTATTCAACATAATGCATCTTTATTCTGAATGTCAGTTTGCCAAAATTGCCTGAAAGTGCAAGTCTTTTCCCCAATTTTCAAAACCTGAACAACAGCATCAAAAGATTCCTGCCTACCAAATAGCCTGTTCAGTCCTGAAATTTCATTTGCATCCATATCTGCCAAAGAAACTTATTTGGAGGCAAGCGAATAGTTTTCTCAGTAAGTGTGAATATATATCTGATACTTCATGCTTCCTAACCATGTTAGAACAACAGTAACAAAAGGCAGAAAAATAAAGCAGAGGTCAGAGAGGCTTGCTGCAAAACTATGCTGCTTCATTAGAATACATTCTCATATGTTGGAAGCATCTGGCCACAAGGAATAGTACATTAACAAAAACTTGATAATTAGTCATATTTGCTTTCAAGTATCAAGCTTTAACCAACTCCATTTTCACTTTATTCCTTTATTTCTTTTCCCTTGTTGACAGCAGAATTAGGACTGAACTTGTTAAATGATTTGGTGATAATCAATGAATCTTTACTCAATAATACAAGCCATGGTGCAGATTTAATTAGGATGAAAAGCAAGTGCATTTGTATTTATTTTTAAGGCCATTTTGGTAATGCATATTATTATTATTTTGAGAAATATTCAGAAAAATGATGATTAAAATTAGAGTGCTTCCCCCCCCCCTAAAATAAATACATGTAGCCCTGGCTGGAATCTGGCCCATTGAACTCTGAACATGGGGAGATTGCTGCAGGGGCTTTCTGGCACATGTAATATCCAGAGACCAATCAAAGTGGAGGCGGGGCAGCAGAACTGGTGGTCTGCAGAAAAGTTATTTGCACTTTTTATACTGCACTAAATCAGGGGTTCTCAAACTATAGCCCCTCGACCAGATACATGCAATGAATGTTTGTATTGCTGCAGAGAGTCTCCCCCTTCAGGGTCTTTTTCTGCAGGTCAGAGTCATACCTGTTAAGTGTCCCAGTTTGGCCAGGAAAGTCCTGGATTTTACCACTCTTTCCCGTCCCCATCCCGGAAAAAAAAATTCTGTTAAATCTCCCAGGGGGGGAAATCAGTACTAATTACATCACTAGCCCTGCCCCCGCCCCACCCCGCCCTCCTTATTGCCCTCGCACCCCTTTGGCGGGTGCTGGAGGCCTGCACTGGCCTCCCACATGGGCAGCGCGGCCTCCCCGGGCTCTCACCAGCCCATCTCCAGGGGTCGAAGGCCTGCACCTGCCTCCCACCCTGGCAGTGCGGTCTCCCCCATCTGATTGCTGCCCGTTGCCCGCTTGCCTGGAGATTGGTGAATGAACGTGCCTCCTGATGGTCTCGGCCACTCAGCAGCAGGTAAGCAGCCAGGCCAGGAGCGCCCCATCAGGAAAGGGGGGTGGGAAGGGTGGTCGGCTGCAGCCTCGCCCTGCAGGCTCCATAGGCCTGCGGCCACGTCCCACCCAATTTGCGGACCAACCGCCTGAAGCTCCGACTTTCCTCCACCCTGCGATGCAGACATGGATGTTTTCGCATGCAGGCTAGAGAGAGCTCA
>JANHGC010009164.1:0-11815 GCA_027560395.1 Boaedon fuliginosus
TGACCCTGTCACTGGAAGTCCTACCGGAAGTTTCTGCCGCAAATTTTTTAATACCTGATCATAAGCTCACTATATATAGTCTTTTAAAAATCTTGATATCATCTAAAACTTTATATTAATTGTAAAACAATTAAAAAGAAATAATTTCAAATTTGAAACGAATGAACAATATCAGTTCTGCCTAATTCAAGCTTACAATGTGATATCTCCTTGAAAATAGGAAACATGAACAAGAACTGCATATGCTCAAATGTGGAAAAATGAACAGATACCAACTACGGACAATTGGATTATAAAATTATTGGACTACGTTGAAATGGACAAATTAATGATATTGTTGAAGTATGACAATATGGACTTATCTGATAAAACATCGTGGCCTTTATTGAATTTTTTTGGGCAACAACAAGGAGGCAATGCCACATTTTGAACAATTTTGGAACATAGTATTAAAATCAAGGACAATGCGTTTCAGGAACATGAAGAAATTCATTAAAATATCATTTAAACTTATAAGGGAAAGTGTTTGATCAAAGTGAACTTAAAATGTGTGATGTAACACAGTCAGAATTGGAAGCTATTAAGATGTTGTGTCTGTGTTTTGTATGTTTTTTATTTTTTTTAAATATGAAGACAATAAAAATTATTTTAAAAAAAGAATAAAATAGGAAACATGAGTTTAAATCCAAGTTTCAAACTGATGAGGAATCTTTGAAAAAATGTTATTTTGGATAGGATAAACTTTAACATTATAACACAACTAATGGAAAAATGAGAAAAGAATATAGAAATGCACATAATAGATGACAAATCCTGTTTTCTTATTATTCAGTCCAGATTGAAGTAGTAATAATAATCTTTACTAATAACCATACAACAATGAAAAAAGAAGTTTACACTTACCGAGAGTAACAAAGAAACAGAAAAGGCTGTCAACAATTGTATCCATAATAGTCTCCATTTCTGTATCTGTTATGTCTGGTTTGTTAATGGCTATATTATCAAGAAGAAAGAAAAACTATCACAAAGTGACTTTATTTCTAGCAAAGAATTCTACATAACAAATCCTAGAAGATAAATCACATATATACATGCAACACATACAACTTGATAAACACTACTTATTCTTTCCATAATGAAAAAGATACATTTAGTATCTTTGATGCTATTAACGCAGAGAGCATCAGATCAGTGAAGGCTAGATAAACCAGTCTACTGATAGGCAGATACATGGAAGGAGGAAGGTTTAATAAACCTGACATTTTTCTTTCTCATTTTCTTGATTTGGACCAGGCAACCCATCCTCCTCTTGTCTAAACCAGGTTTTACTATCATTATTTCTTTTCCATCCATCCCACTAAAAAGAAAGTATATAAGCCATCTGAAGGGATTATTTTCTCCCAATTCTGAGGATGAACCCACCAACAAATCCTTCTTTTGCTCTTCGTAAGAAAGACTAGAAACTTCTTAGATCCTGGAACATTCTTTCAGGAGCTAAAAGACTGCAAGTTTTTTTTAAAAAATAATTTGTCTCATTAAGATCCATTTTTATCTTAATAAGAAACACATGTTTAATGATGTGGTCTTAAGTGTTTAATAGCAAAACTCTGTATCAGTGATAGAAAGTTTGTATTCATGCAAGAATCTTATATGGTTTAATTGTACTACACCCTCAATAACATGGTGTAAAGAGTAGGCTAAAAAAATATATACAAATATTAATTTAAAATGACGCACATTACATTACATAAAAGAATCACCTACCATGATATGAAACAAGCTCCTTGTTTTGATTGCATAACACAAACATATCATCTTCCAACGTAATGAAATTGAGGTATTGGTCAAAAACCTATCCATCAAGACAAAATTATCATCACTACAGAAACATCTTTGTAGATATCACATATTTAATTAACATATTTGAGAAATATTACAGTGATAAGAATTTAGTGAAGTAATACATTCAGTAGCGAGGCAGTCTCCGGAAAAGTATGTGTGTGGATTAAAGAGGTACTGAAGTTGACACAAATCACAGGGCACTAAGATGGTACACAATATCTTTAAGGAACCACTGACAGATAGTATGAGTGCTGGATCCAAAGGGCCTTTCTTTTTCTACTTTAACATTATTTTATTATCTCATGTTTACTATTCTTTAGCAATCCTACAAAAAGATATGATGCAAAGGATTACAGTAGTTAAGGATTCATGAAAATATAGGCGTTCCAACTTGTGCAAAGAACTTCCAATAAAACCATCACACGATACAATTAATGCTTACATGGATTATGCGGCTCTGGGGTGGCTCCCTCCCTATGGAATATCATCCCCCAAAAAATAAGATTAGTTCCCAACTTGATACTTTTCCAAAAGGCCCAGAAGAGTGTTTCTGTTAGAGGGCCTGGGAATCCCATGTTGATATGGAGCTGATCAAGTGTTGGTCTGATTCTATTTCTTGGCACTGCAGGGTGTGTGTATTGTATGGGTTTCTGTTCTGTGATTTTTAATTTTATAACCCGTCCAGTCACCATGTGTGAGTTGGTCAGCCATATAAATTTGTTTAATAAATGAATTAGAAAATGACAAAATGTGTCAGTTATCTCAACTAAGTTTGCAACTGGCTTTATATCTGTATGCATATCTCATCACCATCTTCTTCTTTTAACAACCCCATAATCCCTTGCGGGGTGGAGTCTGGGCAACTGAACTGAGTTAGCAGAGTGTTTACTGGCTGGATGCCCTTCCTGTTGCCAATGTTTTGTTCAGCAGATATATTTTCATTGTGCCCAAAGAAATATCTGCCTCTACCTAGGATCAAACTTACAGTCTCCCGATTGTGAAGCAAGAGCTCCACCTCTAGCATTAATATATCACTCCATGCATAACCCATTTTCTCTATGAAAAAGTCCCCTTCTTACCCCTATAGATGGGATGAGTCTCAATCTCAGGTCCTCTATCAGAGGCCTAGGAGTTTGAGAGTTCTGTGCTGCATCTTAATTGTCCCTAGCACTGTCTTCTTCTGGACTTTGATTCCTGGGATCACATTGTAACCACTCTTCCAACTTAGAAGTCACAGCCCTGAGTGCTCCTACCACCACTGGGACCATTTTGGCCTTTATTTTCCACATTCTCTCCAGTTATTCCTTTAGGCCCTGGTACTTTCTCCAGCTTTTCATACTCCTTCATGATTTTGTTAGTACTTGGCACTGCTACACCACTGCTGTTTTCTGGTCTTTATTTACACCATGATGTCTGGTTGATTGGCCAGTACCTGTCTATCTGTATCTGGAAATCCCACAGTATCTTAGTTCCATTATTCTCTACGATCTTCTGTTGAGCCCATACCCTGTGCACATTCTGGTACACAACGCCAGCTACTTGATTGTGCCGTTTAATGTATGCTGTTCCTACCTGCATCTTACATCCTATCACTATGTGTGTTAGGCTGTCTTGGGGGCTTCTCTGAATAGTCCTATCTACTGCGATAGATGCCTGCTTCTATGAACTGGTCCTTAGTGCCTCTTCTTGGGCTAATATGATCAGTGCCTCAGTGCTGATTCTTAATCTAGCCCTTTCCACTCACTGATAAGATTCTTCAATATTTGCCACATCAGCTATCTGTCGCTAGTATATTCCATGTAGGGTTTGTCTTGCCATGGCACTTTCTCTGCTTGGTCTTCCTTTCATGTTTGCTGCTGCTTCAGCAACATATCTTAGGGTGCGATCTTCTGATATATTCCTGGATGTTCTAGGTTTTGTCGAGGACAGTGGCATTAACATTCACCAGATTCTGCCGGCCTGTTTCCAGCTGGTATACAGTTCCTGGGTTTCTGATTTGGCAGGGAACTCTTTGTTACATTGTGAGGAGCTTCTGAGTCTTTTGCATGCCCATATTATGGTGGCCAGCTCACTATACTGGCAGGGTATCTGATGACTAGCAGGCGATATGTGGTAATGGTTATCTTATTCTTCCCATTAAGCTGGCTCTTCAGGACCTCCTTATCCTTTGGTGGTACTTGGACATTGCTGTCTTTCTTGCATCATCATGGTGTCTATGTAACTGTGAGATACCGAGGGATTTGTAACTGGTCTCTATGTCTGCATATCCATATCCAGTACATGTGATTATCTGGCCTAGGCAGAACAGCAATGTGCACATGCATCAGTTGGTGTATGCCATACTTGATGGTCACTTGTGTGAGATGTTTTGAGTTTTGTTGTCTTCCACAGTCCCATTGAGTTCTTGAGGAAGTCTTGAGTGTCTTGTTACTTTATACAGCATCAGGCAAT
Source organism: Boaedon fuliginosus (assembly GCA_027560395.1). NCBI lineage: Eukaryota > Metazoa > Chordata > Lepidosauria > Squamata > Lamprophiidae > Boaedon > Boaedon fuliginosus. Next base: position 4,294 of record JANHGC010009164.1, read on the forward strand.
CACAAATCCATGTACTGTATATGTTAAGAGATTCCAATATTGATACTACCTTTTAGAATTAAAGATATACAGTACCAGTCACTCTACAAGCAATGTATCTTCAAAGATGTATTTTAAGTTAATTATAGATTTGTGCCAAATACATGCTTTGGAAATACGTAAGCATGTGTGTCATGTTCACCTGTATCAATATAACAAATTACATTTTGTACCTTAGCAACTTGTGTAACTGCATTGGCACCAAGAGCAGCATTTGCTATATCTTCCAGTTTACTTCTTGAAATGGCAGAAATAAAATTTAAATAATACGATTCATAAAGTTGATTTCTAAGATCCTGAAAGAAAAAAAGACCAAACCAAATAATGTTAAATAAGTGGGCTTTTAGTGAACATGAGTGCTTTAAGATTAAAATATTTAGCAAACAGGACAGTAAAGATATAATTATTTTATGCAATTCTCCATTGGACAAATTAACTGTCAAGAGCTTGTCTTATTTAGGAATACAATTTTAATTTCTTATTAATTTAAACATATAGAGATTACCTTTAATGTATGCCATGAGAAGTTGAAAGTGGATGCATAAAACTGAACAGCAGAGCAGATGCAGTTGTATGAAATTTTGTAAAACAAACCAAGGAGTCATGATTAAATGCATTTTTCTAGTCCCTTGCTAAGTCATCTATTACTATTGAAATTTCAATTGAGATGCAATATTTTTAGTTCCTTATTGGTAAGATTGGCCTTCATTAATACAATTAAAAAAAATGCTTCTAAGTGAAAAAGTGCTAACTGTATTTTCGCACTGTAAGACGCACCTGACCGTAAGACGCACCTAGGTATAGAGCAGGAAAACAAGAAAAAAAAATCAGGTGGAGCCTGAGAGGACCACAGATAGGTGTCCTCTCATGTACCAGCTTTGCCTACTGACTTCTGCACTGTGGAAGAGACAGAAGAGGCGGGCAATGACAAAGACAGAAGAGGCGGGGTTTAGCACTGTAAAAGGACCCCATCGTCACGGCCCGACTGCTATTCACCAAAGGACCAGCACCGATACACAGACATTTCCACCCACTTTTTTTTTTTTTGGGGGGGGAGTGTATCTTATGGAGCGAAAAATACGGTATTTATTTTAAAGTGAATGTCACCTGGATTACAGAAAATATGGGATAATCCATCAAAATTCTGTGATGTGAATAGGTCTTAAAAATATGGATATACTATGTCACCTCATCTGCTGATTAAATAATTTGTATCATGGCCAGGAAGCATTTTCTATTGAAGAGACATTATACAGTGGCTACTTCCTTCCCATTTGCTCCAAAGGTGGATATAAGATTCAGTGCCTCAGTTCTATGTACAGCTCTGTCTGCAGTTTCTGAATAAAAAGCTATTTGGAGAGCTCAAAGAAGCATATTTGAGAAATAGGTATATTAAATACAACTGATTGCTGAAACTGAGGGTTTGAATGTCTTTCATCTGCTATAGAAAATGTATTTGCAAAGGAAGTCTCAAGTACCATTCTCCTAAATGGAGCAATGACATTCTACAATGAGATAAGATGTGGCTGTTTGAGGGATACAAAACATATTCGAAGTTCTAAATCCTCTTCTTTTCTAATAAATCTTGATGCTCTCCTGACATTCAATATATGTCAGTACATAGCTCTTTCTTGGAACTGAGGCAGCAGATAAATGGGAAGATCCTTTTCTGGCTCTGATGAAAGACTGCATGGCTGGGTCTAAGTACAGAGTGATAGCTCCTGGCTAGATGATACAAAAGTCTTACTTGGTAGAGAGGGACCCCAATTTTTGCTATATGTCGGGCTGAATTCATAGCTTAGATATTCACAAATGCCATGAGGAGCTGCAGTGAAGATCTGAAGGGGGCTTAGATGAAAGCTTGGAATACTAGCCAAAGTTCCTTTGAAAAATACAGTATACAATGAATAATGGACATAATAGTCTGGTCCAGAAGTGCCATGAGCAGTTCCAACTCTGACACAACTTGCTCCTGAAAAGCTGGTTGGACCTTATCCTAAAGAAGCATCTAACATTCCAATGCTTGAGGCAGATTCATTGGAAAATCACTGTAATTGGAAAGACCATCAAGCTCCAGAGTGTGCCATATGCAATGAAGAATAAGAGAGCACAGCAGCAGTTTACATGCCAGTGAAATTCCCATCTGTTACCAAGTCCATTGACATGGGTTCTGTTTAAGGGCAACTGCCAGTCTGGCTTCCTTTAGTGGAAATATCACTCACTGAAAGCTCTGCTTGTTTGTACCCCAAATTCCTGCCTATTTATTTATTTATTTTATTTATTTTATTAGATTTATACCCCACCTCTCTTCCCCGGTCAAGGGGAACTCGAGGTGGCTAACAAGAAGTATAAAATACAACAATATATAATGTAAAATATCTAACCAACAATCACACATCTGGGGGGGTGGGGCACATCATTTCCAGGCCATCCGAAAAAGCCAGGTCTTTGTGGCTTTATGGTAGGCCAACAAGGTGGGGATGGTCCTGATCTCTGCAGGGAGCTGGTTCCAAAGGGTTGGTGCTACCACAGAGAAGGCACGGGGATCCGCCAGCCTATGGAAACTCTATTGTTGTGGATAGACCAACGGATGACCTACCCACGACACTGAGATCTTTGGACTATTCCCCAACAAAACTTCTGCCTGATGAATTCGGCCTTTGAAAACTCATGATAGACAAAAAGAGATTTGATTCTGCTCAAATTTTGGATGCAGTTACTTATGCACCCTGTCTAATATCTGTAATATCTCCTCACAATAACATTTCCTCACAATCTTTACTCTGCCTTATAATCTTAAGAATAATGCTTGTCTTGACCCTCAGGCTAAATTCCTAATTCACAAACACATACATACTTCCTTCACATATTATTCTTGTTGTTTCCCATACTTCCTGCATTTAAAGAAAGAAAGTAGAATCCTTGGGTCATGTAACTAGTTTATTTTTTCCTATTTTTATATACATTTTATCAAGTTCTCCACATCCTGCTTTTCTAATCTGGTTCTTAATACTTCATGGTGTTTATTTTCTGGGCTGTATTCTCCTCTTCAAACAGTATTCAGTTTAAAACTCTACCATTATTTTTTCAAAGCATTTTAAATCACATTCCTCCCAGTTCTTATGGGTTCATCTCTTGCAAGGAATCCATCATACTTGGAAACATGTCCATTATCAAAGAATCCAAACTGTTTTTAGTAACACCATACTGTAGCCAGCTATTTAATTTAGTTTTTATCTCTTCATCTGAAGAAGATAACTCATCATCCAAAAATTCAAGCCATGTTTGATTACACTCAAGTTTATCTCATTTGAAAACCATGAAATCCGGCACTGGATGATCACTTTCTCAGAATGTATCCCTCACATGTAATACCGAGATGAAATGTCTACCTCTTAAGTCCTCAGAACACACAGGTGTCACTCTCTCATCTTATTTGTATCCCCTTGAATTCTATATTACAATTTTCTTACTATTTACAGAAAACATTAAATAGGTTAAATCTACCTGGCACAGCCTATCAATATTTTCTTCTGTTGGCATTACAAAATATATTGCTGGAACATCAGGAATAGGGTCTCGATCAGAATGAAGAAGACTGAAAAGAAAAGAAAGTTATTTAATACCAAATAAACAAACTAAAAAGCCATTTAAAGAACAAATACATCTCTTTAATCCTATGAATTCTTACTTGGGATTAAGCATCACAAAAAGCTGAGTACTATTCATTATTTTTATCATCTTTCCATAAATGTTGGTCTATAATTAATTATACAAAAAGAGGCAAACAGAACAATCTATATAACAAAACTTTTTTTAAAGTAAACCAACATTGAAGATAATGTGTAAAATCAAACTGATACTTTTAAGTTTTAAATTCTACTCAAAAACTCAGGAGTAGAGACTAATTATTAATAAGAAAGCATTTTATTTATTCCATGACAATCTCTGTAAGTGACTGTATCATAGCCAGGAAGGAAATAAGATATACTATTTAATGAAATATATTTTCTCCTATCAGCAACTTCCGTGAACACTTTTAAACTCTACCGAAAGACTGTTTTGACATATGATTAAAACATATATTTTTATATTGTTCTCTTGGTGTATTTCAGTATTTTCCAAACGAATAATTTTGTCATCAATCTCATAAAACTTGTTTAACTTTATACTGACTGGCATGCTAGTGTTTCAAGTCTGCTTTTGACAAGACAGGCAATGGCCCTGATTACTACTGGGCCCTTATAACTTTCTCATCTACTGCCTCATTGGCAGGATATCTGATTTGCAACTTAATCTGATAAACTTTCAATCACATAAAATCTTTCGAATACTATGTATTACAATATACGCACAGACACAAACATATACAATACATACAGATGCAAAGTAATGCCCATATCTCTTAATTCTTTCACAGAGAGTAATGGAGATATTATGTCCTGGCCAAATCTATCATAAATAAGAACCTAAAATGGAAACAGAAATAATATTAAGACATACACTATGTATATAATCTTAATATACTCTATGTATGCTCTTTTCCCGCTAACATTTATTATATAGTTAATATAGCAGGTAGTCCTCAGCTACCTCAAAATATGGTATTATACAGTAGTATCTCTCATTCAAAAAGGACACCTTTTATTTAGATAAAGGAAGGGATAAATTTACAGAAAGGATAAAACAGTAAGTTAAACAGTTTTATTTGCAATATTAAGAATAGTTTTCAAAATAAATGTTCTTTGATGTTTACAATTCTTTTTTATACAGCTTTCATCAAAATGTCAGGCCAGCTAATTTTCAATTGTCATTTTTTTCTATTTACTTCTTTGTTTTTCACAAATAACAATTGCTTCACCATGCCACCTTATTGGCTAGAATTATAAAATATATTTTTCAAAAATATGACAAGGAAGTTAATATGACAATATAAATTATATTGGATAAAAGATCAATTTATGACTTACTTTCCATACTGGTTCACCTGTAGTGTTTTTAACAGGTGGTACATTAAAATTCAACATGCGCTTCAAAGCACCTGAAAAAAGAAAGAGTTTTGTTTTATTTATAATGATCACAATCTTAAAATATTTATATTTGGTGGGGCACTGCAGAGAACAGGCTTGTAGTCTTTTGAATATACTATTACCAAAATGCTTTTTTCAAACTAAAGGACTAGAGGAATTCTTGTTTATGGACATTAATATATAAAACAGAGAACTATAAAGGGAATGAAAACATATGGAAATCTCTAGGTACCCAACACATTTATACAACTGTCTTGATAAGCCCTTGACACCATGTTTATCAGATGCAGCAGGCAGAATAAATGCAATTAGAAGATCTATTCTATGTACAAGTAGTCCTTGCTTAGGTTAATCACAAGCTGTGACTGGGAACTCTAGTCTGTTGTTACCCATTGCAGTTGCTAAACAAAACATCATGTCACTGCAACAGGTTTACAACCTCACTTCCATCAGTTGTTGAACAAATCACAGTGGATTGTTAAGTGAGACATCATGACTGTGACTTGTACTTTTACAGCCAATTTCTAAGGATTGCTTGTTGGAAGTGGGTTGGGAAGCATGCAAATATAGATCATTTGACTGCAGGGCACTGCAACAGTCATAAATATTCACAAAATGCCTGAATGTCGATTGCAGGACTGCAGGGATACTGTGATAATCCAAAAATGTGAGGCCTAGTTGTACAGTTAATTTTACAAGCATTTTTGTAACTTTGACTGGACACTTACATAGGCCCATCATTAAATGAGTTCTAATTGTAGAAACCTTGACTGTGATACTGTTAAATTCCAGAAAAGATTCTCTACTATATTCTATAGTATTCATCATTATTTGATAAATATAGGACAATTATCTTACTTAACCAGTCATTGCATTTATCAAGTCTTTCAGAAATTTCAGTTGAGAAAAAGGCAAAAAACAACTATTCAAAAGATTATCAACAAGAAGAAAAAAGGGTTCACATGTAATTTATATTCACAGTTCTTCATACGGGTAGCAATGTAAAGAGCTAAAGAAAAAGGGGGATTTGTTTACAAGCCTGGGTTTTTTATTATAATTATGTGGAAAGAAATAAATAGATTGTTGTCTTCTTCTATTGCTCTCCTCATATTGGAGGAGACATTTATAAAAACCATGTTTATCTGTAGACCTTCCCTTTCATGGTAAGCATTAATCATGCAGAAAATGTCATTGATATCTTTTTTTTCAATCAACAATTAAGGGAGAGCAATAAAAAGTATGCCTCCTTCACATTATTATATAATAAAAAAATTAGGATAGAATAAAGCAAAAGTCAAACTGGTCAGGACAAATTTTTAACAAGCCTGTTTTGTCCATTCAGGCTCCTCAGGAAACAAATTGACAATACACAGTAGACCTGCCATGTTTTATCAGGCCTTTGAGGGTTCTAAGGAGATAGTTCACTGAGTACTTCTAAGATAGGAAAATGGTTTACTCAACAAGTTCTAAGTCTTGGAACAGTGATCCCACTGCATCTAACAGTGTGGTTGGGTGCTCAACCTCGATTCTTGGCAGTGAGTTTTCAATGGATAGGAAGGCAAACCCATCTGGCACTTTTACAGAGAAAGGTGTGAGTAACAGGTCTACTTTTAGCATAATCTCTTTCATGCCATCAGAGCAAGCTGATATTACATTTTCTACCCTCTTCCCTATACTGACACCCACATTTTTATGTTTGTTTAATTTATTATTTATGGCATCTATCTCAAAACGACGCTATAGGGCTCTGCACACCAAAACAACTAGAGACAAGGACAGTTTTTCCCCGAATGCCATCACTCTGCTAAACAACTAATTCCCACAACTTTGTCAAATTACTTACTAAGACTGTATCACTACTACTTTTCTCATCCTTCTTAGTATCTATCTCCTCCCACTTATGACTATAATTGTGTTGTAACTTTACAATTGTCTTATCTATTCTCCTAATACGATTTGATGGCTTATTAGTATCCTATGACTAAGTGTTATATCTTATGATTCTTGTTGAATGTATCTTATTATTTTCCTTTATGTATACTGAGAGCATATGCACTAAAGACAAATTCCTTGTGTGTCCAATCACACTAGGCCAATAAAGAATTCTATCTATCTGGGGACTTCCGGGTGGACGTCCGGCACCTCTGGGCGCAAGAAACGCGAGCTCTGCGGATCTTGCCCCAGGCAGCCCAGTTCAAGGGCCTTTAAAAAGGCCTAAACCTCCCTGAAGGGGAGGGGAGCAAGGGAGTGTGGGAGTAGGATTGAGGAGGTAGCGCAAACCTCCTCCCCGCTCACTGTGTACTCTCTGCCAAGAATCGGGTTAGGACGGCACCGTAATGGCTGCCATAAAGCTTGGAACCACTCCGGCAAAGAAAGGGCAGGAGGGAGACTGAGGATCCAAATCGGTGTGTGGAGGGGTAAGAAAAGAACTTTATTAAAAATCTTGAAACCCC
>JANHGC010009164.1:11915-23084 GCA_027560395.1 Boaedon fuliginosus
AGCAAGTGAATCACCAAGATTTTTTTTTCTTGTTTTGGTCCCCCAAAACTAATGTGCGTCTTATACTCTGAAAAATATGGCAAGAGAAGATAACATGAGGTAATCTTTAGGTTTTTTTCATGCTTATAATTAATAGCTAGAATACTTTAAAGGGGTTTGTGTGTGAAATTAACATCTCCTGAATCAGGAATCCACATAAATAAACCCACACCTCAAATCTTTACACAAAAACACAATATATAAAAGTTGATATATTACAATTTGGAAAAGGTTCCTGAATGCATCTGCAGATGTGTAACATTTATGATATAAAATGGAGGGTACACCACAATCTCAAATAACCAGTTACTTGCTGGCTTGGCCAAAAAAGCAAAACCCAGAACAAATATAATGCAAAATTGATCTAAAGCTTTGTTTGCTCATCATTTTGAAACACTGTTCAAAATGTAAAGACTGAAACTATGCATTTCCATGATCAAGTTTTAAACCTGCGAGGATGAATATGTCTGTTTTCCAGTAGGCAAGTAGCAAGCTTCTTGTGTGCTTCATCATTCAGTTTTCAGTATCCATTGTAGTGACTAGCATACTCTTGTCTGTAATAGGGCACGTTGGATGGCAATATCCAGAACTTTTTTAAAATTCTCATAAGATTTTGTTATTGGAAGCTGTAAACAGTTAAGGTCTCTCTTTCCGATGGGATATTTTATATGCAGAAACATAACTGAAGGGTCAGGATCAAAGCCAATGGGTGGAATACTGCGGATGCCAGTTGCAAATACTAAGATATCCTCTAGAGTTACAGATGACTCACCACCTACACCAAGAAATATGAAGATTGTTTTCAAAAAGCCATTGTAGTTAATCAAAATATAAGTTTAGTTAAGAAGTTACAGATGAAATGGAGTAACATTTTGACTTCAGCAAGTCTTAACTGCAATATAATGTAAAATAAAAGTGCAAAACAAGCCTTTCCCCACCAATAGTGCAATCTGATGTTTCTTATTTTATAGGTACAAATATATTTCAAAAGTTCAAAATTCTAGAAGTAGGCAATATCCCATTTTCTTACCTTCTGTCTCCTGTAAGTAACCCATCCAGAAATCAAGGCATCTGGCCTTGTCTGCTCCTGATAAACAGTGAATTGTAAAGAGATCACCAAGAAGTTTTGCTGAAAGTTTCTCGGGTTTGTGACATAATATGCTACTGAATGCATCGGGATTCATTTGTATTTTTTCCAAAACACCAAGTGTTTTCAAACCTTGTCTAAAACTTTTGGGGAAAGAGAGATGCAAAGAAAGAAACCACTATGAGTCTTTAATGCTGTTTTTTTTAAATAAAAAGAACTTTGTGTACATTACCAAATTAATTTTATTACAGTTTCCTCTTAAAGCAAAAATGTACTAGCTAATTTCTATTAGCAAGAGGATTTAAAATTATGTTTACTAAAATGATTCCTGTGATTGCTTCAACTAGAAAGGCAAGTTCACATATTCTTACTCAGCTTGTATTGATTCATATTCCACCCATATGTTCCAAATCTACTAAAATTTCTTGAAATATATTAGAAAGCTTTATAACCTTTGTTTGAATAACTTATGATGTTGAAAAGGACTTCTAAGTGTTGAGTTACATATTTTTTTTACTCTGCCCCACATTTTAACAAAATTAATTTTTAATACTACCTTATTAAAGAGAAAAAAACAATTTGGTGAAAATAACTAAAACATAGTGAGCAAACATTTTAATGTACACCCCCAGGACATCACATAATATTTTCTTGCAAAACAGATGAAATGCTTCTTAATTAGTTAAAAATTTAAAAATGATAGGAATGATTTCCACAGTAAGCAAACCTTTCAAATGGTAAAAGAGTTCTTTTGATGACATGGTGATTCAGAATCTCAGTCACCAATATATTCTTATCACGTAGTGCTGTTACTTGTTTCAAACATCCAATTGAAGCAAGATAGTCAGAGCAATCACTTATTGCTGATTCTAAGCTGCTCAGTGTTGTGGCAGATTTTATCTATAGAAGAAAACCAAGCGTATTTGCACCATTAATGAATTATTCAAGCTAATACATTCCCTGGGAACAACCTGTTCCCTTCCTCCCACCATACTTCCCCAGGCTTGTCCACCATAATAATCTGCTCCATCCCATCTCCTGAGTGGTAACCCCATCCCCAAATGTAGGTCCCCCAATTCTCAAGGCCAAAGATTTCCTCCTACTGTCTTCTAAAACTATCCAGTTGTAGAAGGGGAAGCAAGGTACCATGAGGCACTTTAACTTCACTAGTTTTGTGTCACAATTATACCGATACCGATTATTCACAAGTGCAGTTGGTATAACAAGTATGACCAGAAGAACAGAACAAATACAACCCAATCTCCAGTGTGACCCGAACAGGTCCCTGAGGGGTAGACTGAACCAGTGTGAAAAAAAAAAACACTGTCATGTTGAAAAAACTGCTGCCAGATCAATAGATGCATCTCAGCTTGGTAGGCAAGACTAGTGCTGCAGAGTGGTTCATCTGCTCCTTTAGCCTGAACAAGTCCAAAAATACCCCAAGCAGGTCTACGAGTCTAACTTCCACCTAGGTAAGTGCCACCTCACTCAAAAACATACTTCAACACACCACAACACACAATCCTGATGACAGACACCTATCCTACTGTCTTTACAGAACAATTGCTTACCTTCTCTATTGCCTGAAAAACACCTATATCAGCAATATCTTCTACTGTTGGCTTCACATTTTCTGTGCCATAGACGAGGCAGTGAAACAAGGTTTTGGAAAAGAAGCTAGGAGAGGAGCCTCCATGAACCAAAGAAACTGCAATCATTTTTCCTGCTTCATAGTATAAATTCTCTTTAAGAGCTGCAAGTACAAATGGTATATTACACTTACTGAATACAACTGATAGAAACTTGTTTTAATATGAGAAAAGCGTTAGACCAAAATCGATTCCATTCCCCACGATTCAGTCGGAACTGAAAAGTCTGGTTGCCTTTTAAAACGCACATTTGGGACAACCATGTCCTGGGTGATTGAGAATCTTCATAGACATTTAGACCAAAACCTAGTATTTTTTCTACATCATTAGCTACAATTAGAAGCCTTTAAGGTCCAAAAGAGGGCTCTTTCGTTTCTTCTGAAAATTATATATAAGATACGATTTGTTTGTGAACTTGGACATTCAGTTTAGAATATGAGAATGGAATCAGCAAGAATATCATTTCTGAAATTTCATTTGTTAAAGTTATGATTTATGATATTTATGATTCCTTTTAATGTGTGCCCTTTGCTTCTTAAAGTTATTACACAATTGACTACTATTCCCTGTTGAGTTAGAAATTCTGTTCTGAATCCTTAAATACCCCATCTATATTTCATTGGATAAAACCTGTATTAACTATTTAGGCATAATGCCTAAATTATAAATGCTGTGTTTCCCTGAAAATAAGACCTAGCTTGATTTTTAGACTTGTGCCCAATATAAACCCTAGTTAAGATCCTGCCCACTCCGTTGCACCTTGTTGCATGAGGTGGGGCAAGGTGCATGGGTAAAAATCAAGCTAGAGTGGTGATGGGGGGGTTGGAGCTTCCCCACGTGCCCTGTACCTGCTTACCAGAAGCAGCCAGGCCTCCCACGCCCCGACACCTGTCTTACCTTGCTGGCCCACTATTTCTGCAGCCACTTGCCGTGGCTTGCATGCATTGCCTCCAGTCTGTTTCGCCATCAGAGGCCTTCAGGAAACGGCTTTGCAGCTGAGAAACAAACTCTGGATTGACATGCGCGGCATCCCCCGGCCTCTGTTTCGCCATCAGAGGCCTTCAAGAAAGGCCTCTGCAGCTGAGAAATGAGCTCCAGATTGATAGCGAAGGGTCTACAATGGTGAAACAGAGCCAGAGAGGCACCTCGCACATCAATCTGGAGATTGTTTCTCGGCTGCAAAGGCCTTTCCTGAAGGCCTCTGATGGTGAAATGGAGGCCGGGGGGTGTTGCGCACAAGTGGGCCAGCAGCAGCTACACACAGGCTCCTGATAGACAGCACTCTTGGTGCTGCCGCCGCGAGGTGAAACAGTGGAAAAGACATCCCCTGAAAATAAGATCTAATGCAATAAAATAAAAATAAGACCAGGCCTTATTTTTGGGTAAACATAGTAGTTCTGTTTGAGCTCTAACTTCTTTAATTCCTTCTATTATTGCATACCTACAAACCATTATAAGAAACGTGTTTTTAAAGCCTGGAAACTACCCAGGGAAAAATGTTGACTTAGCATGAGCTGAGCTGAGGTCAATAGAGGAAACTGAACTATAAGTACAGTAGGCTTGGTTGCTTAATGACTGAAGTTACAAGACACTCAGAAAAAAATATTTACCACCTCTCCTTGAAGATATAACTGCCACCCCGCTCCCCGATCATGTAGTAGCATTTTCGGTGCTTGGCAACCTATTGACAATTACAATATGAGTGGTTGTTAAGCATCCTGTGTCCATGAGCAATTGATTACCATTTGCAATCTTCTCTGTTGGCTTCCCCAGAAAGTCAATGGGGAAGCCAGCAGGGAAGATTACAAGCTGCTGCCACCAGTAGAAGCATTTCCCCTCCCTTCCATGAAGGAGGGGAATTCCTGTTGAGGCTGGATAAACAATGATCTTCTGAATGCAAACTTTCCTCTAGCCCAGTACTGGATCTCTCCCCTCCTCCACTTGGAAGATGATCTGAGCTTCTTTCCAATCTTCTTACTATTCAAAAATATTGTGTCCACTAACTTTCTAGCCAGAAATCTAGCAAGAATTACATTTTTGAACAGTAAAAAGGTTTATTCCAGCCTTTCTTGCGTTCAAAAACATCTTGAATGCTGGTGCTTTTCTTGCAATTGTTCTGAATGGTATGAAAAGCCTCTTTCTATCATTCAGAAATATCATGTTTGCTAGGGTTTTGGGTAGAAAACTAGTGAATGCAATGTTTCTGAAGGGTAGAAAGGCCGGAAAAGGCCTTTCTATTGTTGATTTGATTAGTTTATTATATCACAATGTACCAGTAAGCCTCAGTTTTTGTTTTACTGGCTGGAATAAACTATCCTAATGAATGGGGAGTCAACATACAGAATGCTCAACTAACTCTTCACCATTCATTAGGTCACCTTATTCCAGCTAATGAAAGGAGGAAGTGATGCATTGTGAGAAAATATTCTAATCAAGTCTTCACAGTTTGAAATAATTTTTAAAGTGAGCCACACCAATTCCAGAGTATTGGGAATAATTAAAACAATGTGAAACAAGGTAGTATTTACCCTGAACTTGACACAAAACTTACAATAAATATTATTTGTTATGTACTTAGCCGAAACATCTGAAGTAGCCATTTTACGATATTAAACAATATTAGAATAAAGGCTGCTACCTCTGCCACTATTAGTTATGTCTAAACATAGATAGCAATCAAAACTGCATTCCTTCCTGGTGTAAATTCTAAATATTTACATGTCAAGCTTACCTTGAGAATCAAAGGACAAATTCTTTGAGTGGCCCCCTTCAAATAATGATGAATTCTGAAGATGAAGCATCAGCAATTGAAAAAAATCTTCCTTTGATGAGCAACAGAGATCCACCTCTATTTTATTTCTGCAGTTTATATACTTTACTTCAATAGCATTAGCAGGATTGAAGTTCCGCTTCTGAAATCCTTTTAGAGCACTACCCCAGATATTTTGTCTGATGATATTAAATCTTGTTGGTTTGGTATTAATCTGTAATCTTAATTCCCTCAGAATTTTGGAGACTTCTCTTTTCTGCATTCCAAGTTGCCTATTTGAATAGCAAAGCATCTATTTAGGTACTTCAGCAATAATTCTGATGGTAAGCAAGTATCAGGAGTATTTTGGGTACAATTTTGGATACAACCAGATGAGCCCAACCGAAAGTAATGGGAAAATGTTGCAAGAGAGAGTAGCATTCAATGAGTGCTTCCATATACCCACTCAGTTTTCCTGGGTCCAATTCTGAGGTATGGTTGGGGGATGCTCTCTTAAAATATTGAAGAAAATATTATTTATTTGTCAACTTGGTTGATCTCTCTATGAATGGAAGGAATCTTGGGGGATAAAATAATTCAATAGCTATTTGAAATATGATCTAAAGAAAAGTTATGCAAAGTACCCAATTCCCCATGTTTTTAAAAACTCAGTTATTAAATGTAACTTTTTGTTAACTTACATTTTTTTTAAAGACAAATTCCTTACTGAAGGACTGATGAAGGGAGATGGGGATAAAAATCTGTTATTAGAAGAGGGAAGATCTAGTTGTGGAGTAAAACCATTGGAGCACACCATCTTTGGGGACCTGAAGGGAAAAAGAACATCCCCAAGAATAACTTAATTTTTACCTATCAAAAACTGAAAACACAAGTCCAAGCATATATATTTTATCCCAAACCTACTTTGAAGGCAGTTCTTCATAATCCAAATAGTTCTATCTATAATATATAATGCATCAAAGACTAGATTTTTTTAAAGAAATGATGTTAAATGAATTATGCTGGTTTCATAGAAAATTGTTAATATTCCATAAATGCTTACAACAAGAGCACATCATAAAATGCTTGTTTTTACAACATACATTCAGGTTAGTTATAATTTAGCAAAATATAGACGTGCAAGAAAGCAGCTTGAGCAAAATCTTTGGAAACTTTTGATGCAATACAACCAGCAGTGTCGTTTAACTCAAAACTGCAGCTAATCTATTATACTCAACAATTTCATGAGATATGGTTTGAATTTAACATTTTTTTAGGATAAGTTTCAAATATTTACTATAGATTGTCAGTATGAGTGACATAACAGTATAAATTAAGAAAATGAAGCATCGATTTGTTGTTATGATTATGTAGAAAAATGAAAAGAAATGAGAGTGTATGAGCCTGAACTCATTGTAGCACATTTCAGCTTGTTTTTATCATATTCAACTTTGACTAGCATAAGTGCAACCTATGGGTAATATTATTGTTGTTCTTATATTCTTACTTTTATTTTGTTGACTTTAAGGCAGGGGTGTCAAAGTGGTGGCCTGTGGGCTGAATGCGTCATGCATAGGGCACGCCCAGCCCAACTCTGTGAGTGGGAAAAATGTTGCAAAAGTCACGTGACAGCAACGTGATGTGGCAAATTTGACACCCATGGTTTAAATAATGCATATGTTTCTATCTATTTTATTCACAACCACCAACTGTGAAAAGATTTTTGGGCTGAAAGCCAGTCATGCAGCTGGTTGCTATGCCTAGAGAGGACTAGAGAACCTTATGATCTCCTTTTTAGTCCAGCACCTTAACTACTACACCAAACTGGCTCTCTAAACCTTTTCACATGCTTGTGAGAAGATGGAAATAACATGCCTGATATGGATGCCAAGGTGGGATCCTGGAGACTGTCTAGGGCATTTGGGTGATGGATCTTCCATCAAATTGTCTCCATCTGCTTTTTCTGGCATACTCAAAGAACGCTTTCGCCATTTCTGAGCACTTCCTGTTTAACAAAGTAATCAAATGGTGTTTTTATATAAGTTATTAACAGCTTTCAGTTAATTCAAGCTTTTACGAGCAGTGGGTTCTTACCATTTGATTTGGCAAGGATGGTCCTACATTCAATGCATTCCCAGTTTAGCTCCAAGCTTGTTAGTGAGGAACACGCCAAATGAGTTCCACTAGAACCACAATATTGACAGCGTTTTATTTCCCATTTGCTAAAAGGAAGGAAAAAATATATTAATTATAACAATAACTTTAATTCAGCAAAGCTACATAGACAGTATCATTCTTGCTGAAAAGGAATTAAATTACACATTTAACAAAATATGAGAGTGAAAGACTAATAGCACTTTAAATTATTCTTTAGGCTGCCTTTCCATCAGGAAATGAATTTGATACTTAATGCAACTGATCGAATACATTTTGTTCTACAATGCACTATTATTGAATAACTGCTAAGAAATAGGCTGACATTACAAATAAGAACTGTCACAGAAAAAGTGACAGTAACAAACAACCACAAACCCTATGGGCAACTCAGTCCTACAGATAATCTATCCTGTCATCCTTAAAAGCTTTCTGAGAAAGCCAAATTTTCACCATTTGACAGAATGATGTTAACAATAAAGCTTCAATGGGAAGGAAGCCTTACACAGACTTCCCATTAACTTTAAAGAGTAGCATATAGTAGTAGCAGGTGGTGGGGATCGGAATGGGTGGAAAACAGTCCCATCTTAGGAACGAAAGCCAGCTGGACGACCTTGGGCCAGTCATTTTTTTCTCAGTCCAGCTCATGTAACACCAGATTGTTATGGTGGAGAAAACAGGAGGTGGAATAAGTGTTATATATATTTTTCCTGCCTTGATTTTTTAATTCTAATTTTGTGTTTGCTACATTTGAAAAACTACAACAAAATTAGACATACATGGTGACAAAGACAGCATATACTACTACCTATCAGGCTCATTGTAGTCTCTTCCATTTTTGCAAAGGCATCTTTTAATATCACAATGTTGGTAACGTTGAAGAAGCTCTTGATAGGCGTTCTGTTCTAGTTCCCAGGAGGCATCTCTGGAATCATTTAAACATTTATTAGAATACTTTAATTCTGCAGTTTCACTTTTCTTGTTAATGATGAAGTAACAGAAAAATGAAGCAGACAAATGCACTCACACAATATAATAAGATAATACACATTTAAATGTATTAAATATAATTTAAATCACTTACTTTTCTGGAATATGGATGCCCATTCTTAACATTTCGTTCTGAAATTTTTCTTTATTATTACAAACAGGACATCTAAAGAAATATACTCCTGCACTGAGAGCTTGACACTAAATCCAAGAGAGAAATAAAGAATGATCAATAAAACTTATTTTCTTCACACAGAAATAACTAAATGTAAACTAACACATAATATCTTAAAAACAAATGAGCGATGCAGGTATAATTTTTTTCTATCTCCTTTAAATTTTGCAAATACTAACTACAAGGGATGAATGAAAAATAATGCCTCCAATAACACCAACAGATGGCAATAATAATGCACTAAAATCTCTAAGATGTTCTTTAACATATATCCTTTCACTTCAGTTGGTAGCTGTGAGAAGAGATTGCCTTGATATTGTTCATTATTTGAAAGGGAGGCCTGTGACTACTCATCAGTGAGCTTTAAGCAAGATTCCATGTTTAATTTTTGATTTAATTTAGTATCAGAAGGTTGGGCAAGATGAGTTGCAGATTATGGGCAACTTTTAAGAATTGAAATTTATTTTATTTTATTTTATTTTATTTTATTTTATTTTATTTTATTGTCATTGCACCTCGTACAACAAAATTAAATTTGATAGCAATTGTTGTCATGCTAAAAGAATGAAGGTGAGGATTTCCAATCCCAATAACATTATGACAGCCAATGAAACATGGATTTATCCTGATAATCCAGAAATGAAGCATTAGTCCATGGAATATTATCACAAAGCTACACCTGTAGAAATAAATTTCAAAATCTCAGTTTGGCAGGAAAACATATGGCTAGTTTTCTGGGACTCAGATTACTTTTAATTTGGCATCACTATGAGTTCAAAATACTTCACTGCAATACACTAAATTCTGAATTAACGATTTAACCACAATTTAGAAGCACAAGAAGAAAATTTTGTTGTATGATGTCAACAGTAGGCCTTGTAGCTCATGAGCCACCCAAGAGGCAATTGTGATGCTGGATGTTACCATCTTACCCCATTTGCCATACAGTTCAGCTTTGCATCATGCGACTTCCATTTTTACCCAAATTGAAGGACTACATTATGGGCATCTGTTTGAGTCAAATGAAGAAATGGAAAGAACTGTCAGGACCTGATTGAAGAGACAAAGTATGGAGTTCTTTCATGACAGCTTTCAGAAACTTGTCCATTGTTGGCATAAAGACATAGTGAATGGTGGTGATTATGTGGATAAGTAAACGTAGGTAACAAAAGATATCATTTCAAAGATGATTTTCCTATATCATTTATTAAAATATCCTCATATGAACTAAAGTTATGGAGGTGGAGGCATTACTTTTCATTGCAACCTTGTAAATGAAGTTTTTAAGAGTTCCTCGGACCAAGTCATACACTGATTTCTGTCTCACTTCCAACCTACTTTGAATACGGACATACTTTTTAACAATAACTATTTACAGATTTTGTTTTTAGTAGTAAAAAAGAACTTCTGCTATGTCAATCCAGACATACCTGCAAGCATTCCCTATGAAACCAAGCATTTTTACAGCATGGACTTGTCAAAACGTTGTATGTAGGTGCTTGTTCAACCAACTCCAAACATATTATACATTGTAATGATCCTTTACAATTAGAAAGACGTTTTTGAGTGGGTCGGTGTTTCCAACAATATGACCTTAAATCAGAGAGATAGAATTACATAGAATCACATCACTTAAAAAAACCTAGAATTGTTACTCAGGTAAATCATGAACTTTAGAAAAAGATATTCTCAGATAAAACTGTAAGGACCAATTTGCTTTCATATTAACTGAAGTTAATCTGGTATTATTAAGTGGAACCTTGCAATTAAAAAAAAATTAGTTTCAATACTTTTGAAATAATGAAGCAAAATAAACTTACGGAAAAGTTTCTCTGAATTGGAAAAGGCATCCTTTCTCGATTCCACAAGGAAAGTGGTAGCTTCGTTTGCATCTGGATGTTATACAACCAATTGAAGCACCTTTTTTCTTACAGATAGCACATTTCTAAAAAAAAATATCATATTAAATAATTGTAACTAAGGAGACTTCACCATAATACTTACAGATCTAATCTGTAATGAATTTAAATATTTTAAGTGTTATAATTTTGTCTTTTTTTATTACCATTTATAGAACGGCTATTTTGCATTGAAGCTTATACAAGAAAAAACACTGTATGGTGAAACATGTAATTCATCACTGATAGTCAAATTTCAACCAGATTTTTTTATTATTTGCCGAAGGCAATTTTAATTAATTAATTAATTAATTACATTTTTATGCCGCCCAATTCCCAAAGGGCTCTGGACGGCTTACAACATGGATAGCAATAGCACTCAGATTTTATATACTACTTATCAGAGCTTTACAACACTCCCCAAGCAG
>JANHGC010009166.1:41739-54669 GCA_027560395.1 Boaedon fuliginosus
TGACACAAAGTAAAAACCTTTCTCTGGGGTTTAAAGAGACCTTTGTGGAAATCTGTATGCAATTTGTTCTTGTTATCTGAAGTGCCACTTCATGCCTAAGACAATCCTAAAAGTTTAAACTAATCATTCTATATATAAAAAAGTATCTGTATTAAAAAAAAACTAATATTACATTGGGTAAGTCAAAATAAAAAGATATATTTTCTAAAAAATTCCCAAAATATATCAGAATTAAGCTTTGGTGAAGTACAAAGAGGACATAATTCCACATGATAGAGAGTATGACCGATCTACATGAAGGCCACCCAATTATGAAGGATGGTGGATTCTTTTGGTTTTTTTAAATTTCCCCATTTGAAAGAAACCTTTTAGGTATCACATTATAGTAGTTTGGTATGTTGAAAATGAATTACAGAAAACTTCTGGTTCAACTTAATTCTGTAAGAACTTTAAAAGCTTTAAATGGCTTAATTACAGTAAAATTGTTTTATATGTTTGGACTTGGCCATTGTCTTCTACAAGCCATTCAAACTATAAATGGCTTCCACCCAAATTTGCTGTTTAACTAATTTAAACAGAATCAAGCAAACCTTTACATAAAATAATGTTGTTTTCAAAGTATGGCTGGTTTTCCTTCCAAATTAATAATATTCACTTGGCAGAAAATTGGCATTCACAAGGCTCCAATGCAATTTTTAACACTGTTTTTAAAAAACTTCTCAGGGACATCAAAGATAAAAGTTCTTACCTTACATTTAGACAAACTCTAATGGAATTTTGTCATACCTGAAGCTTACCAGATAATGTACTCAATATTATAGTTTTCAAGCACACCAATATTTTTCTGACAAAATTATTTATGTTCATTGAGAGATTTAACACATGCTTTTTTATGTCATCTATTGTGCGGCTCAGATGCAAAGTGAGAATTTTGGCTATTTTAATTATAGCAGGAAAAAATGCACATGCAGTCATATATGGTACTTCCTAATTTAAGCACAAACATTGAACCTATTATTAAATTCACATAGTAATCAGTCATTCGCAATAGATAACAAAGAAACAAATAACCGAAATATTTTTATCTGCAATAATTTGGATCTATTTTTCAAAGTAAACTATGGAATAAGGATCATTGTTTTCAGTACTAACTTAAGCTCCTCATAATCATTCTGATAAAAAGATATAATGGCACATTTACAAAAAATAATAGACATGCACATGCCCCAATCATATATTAAGCATTAGTGATATAATATTTATGATATACCAACCCCGTTGGCAGCAGCCATCTGAGCTATCAGTTTTATTGCAATCTTATTAAAATATCTCCCATCTCCTCCAACAACTACGGTAGATCCTTGTCGATCTCTTAGGTCTATGGAAAAGAATATACTCTGAATAAAATTGTGCAGGTAGTTTAGCTTGGTCTGAAAAATGAATGTCTTCTTCCGTAAGCCACTAGTTCCCGGTTTCTGATCATTATAAGGTGCTGTTGGTAAAGTCAATATTGGTAGTGGGTTGTCTTCCATGATCCTTTTTGATATAAATGCATTAAAAAAAATCAGGAATTATATTAACAACAAAGATTTAAGATCAGCTTGGATACCAATAATATGAAATAGAGGTTCAGTGAAGTAGTTCTATATCCTAAAATAGCTCCTTGAACCTTCAGCCAAAAGTGGTTTCTGTAACTGAAGAGCTTTCTTGCACTTGCTCTGAAAGATCACTGTCAGAAAAAAATACATACAATTTCACCCAGGGATCCCTCAGGAAAACAGATGTCTCGGAAAACGTTGAAAGCCTTTTTGTTTGCTGTGGTGTCACAATTTTGGGTCTCCTACAGCATCACAAACAGTATTTGTCAGTCGTAAATTCTGCCTGGTATTCTTCTTTTTGTCAGAGAAGGGTATGGAAAAGTCTTAGAGCTCTGCTCTTCAGTCAGAAGTGCTGATGAATTGTCTCCAGCTGTTAAGTCCAACTAAGGTAGAGCTAAATTGATTTAGGTAGGCAAGGTTTATAAATGATTGCCTGGTTTCCTATTTTCTCATAGTCTTCATCCAGACATTAATGTCATAAAGGTAGGTCTTGAGTGGAGAGTGCAAGTTGTGCTAAAGTTATTTTGTGGAGACTTTAAAGGTCACTCTTAAAATGGAAGTCAGGACTTCTCAGTTACTTACAGTTTCTTTATCCACCTGTTATTCTAATAGCCAGAGGGTTCTATAGGGCCAAAAGGATATATAATATCACCCATAATATTAACAAGGCAATCAAAAGAATTATCTAGCAATGCCAACATTTTTCTTAATTTCTTCATTCTCACACATAAAGCACAGCTTGATACTTAGATTTCAACCAGTTTGCTTCAAGTTCATGTTAAGTAAAAACATTTATAAAATTTCTTAACTTGAGTGTGCACATTTCTTTTATTCTTTGAAAATATTTGAAAATTATCTGAGCATTTTTCATGAGGAAATAAGAGAAATATAAGTTCTTGGTATTTACTTTCCTAGACAGCTTGTCTCTCTCCAGAGATTCAAATTTGGCTCCCAAATCTGTTTTAAATAATGATGCTAAATTAAAAATTTTAATGCAACAGAAGGGAAAATTATTAACTACATAGATTGTCATCATAATAAAAATAACATTTAATTTTAACCAATCTAAATCAATTAAATTATTACCTTCTGATTAGTTTTGGGCAGTATTTTTTCATTTGTTCCATGTCTACTAAATGTTGACTGCTGCTCTCAGTTTGGCAAATATTGCACATCTTATTTTATTCCAAATGTGATCATTTGCAAAAGCTTCCATGAAGTTATTTCCTGCCATCATGGCTGTTCAAGCATGCAACTAGTGTGCAACAGACTGGATTGTTAAAGATTATTTGGTTCTTTGCAGACAAAGAGAACAAATTTATACACACTCCTAAATTAATATACCTGACAAATAAACTTTATGTTGCAAATAAATCCTTATGTTGCAAAGTAAAACCTGGCTCTTTTTTTTTTTTTTGCTACTGGTATAGGTTTATAGTCTTTATATATGTGGATTATATCACCTTTTCTCTTCTTGATACATACAATCTGATTATTAAGAATGAATATCATTCTGAATATTATGCACTTCATTAACCTTTCTCTCAAAGCTGGCTGGAAATTATACAGCATGGAAATTATACAGCATGGAAATAATTAATTGGGGACACAAACGAGAAACAATATTCTTTTTTTAAAATGTTATTGAAAATTCTAGGAGACATGTAGATGAAATTCACAGGTAGAAACTGCCCTCTGGTGGTATACAGTGCAATCACAAAATTCAAAGAGTTTTGACCAGTAAGGACTGTAAATTGGTGAATAATTTACAACAATTTAATTACTATAAGTTAACTAATATCCTGTAGTTACAGTCTGTAGTAACTATTAATTTACATTACATTAGCCAGATAACAGACTACATTGCTGACATTTACACATGTAAAATCGTTGAATGGGATTTAAACTCTTATTTTTTCACTACAGTGATGAGCTTTTTCAGTAGCAATTTGAAGGCAACATGGGTCATTGGAAAATTTGCATTCATATTCTATCCTGTTATTCACTGCATGACTTTGGGAAAGCAACTCCTTGTCCAATTTTACCAGATTCTTGTGAAGTTGAAACAAAAGAACAAAATGAAAGAAATGCTAATCTGAGTTCCTTATAAGAACAGTCAGGTCATCTTAAAAATGACCTGCAGTATGTGAGATTGAGCAGGATACTACAGAACAATAAAAAGAGAGAAGGTAAATCCATTGGCACCTTATTTAATCTTAAAAGGCAATAATAATTTTTTTTCAATTAATTTAATTTATAGGCTGCCCACTCCCGCAGGACTCCGGGTGATTTACAACATAAAAATATCATAATGATTTAAATTTAAAACAGATCTAATAATTAACAATTAAAACACTTAAAACATTTAAAATTCACAATAAAATCAGCCAGGTATATGGATACATTCATTCAGGGGGTCATCAATGGTCCCAAGCCCGCTGGCACAGCCAGGTCTAAGTGACCCAGTGGAAGGCTAATAGGTTCAGGATGGTCCAGATCTCTGGGGGAAGATGATTCCAGAGGGTTGGTGCTGCCACAGAGAAGGCCTTCCCTCATGGGCCTGACAGATAGGAGGAAGGAGTACGAAGTATGTTTGCTACCTTAAGCTACCATTTTTCTTGTTCAATTCATTGAGCCATGACTTTAAGTAATTAATTGGAAATGAGGATTGGAAATTACTATGGATTCATATATTTCATAGTTACCTTCAGTAAGATATCTTATATAAATCTGTAATTGGTATACTTCCTTGATGTTGTTCAACTAAAAAAAGCTTGGCAATTAAAAAATTGGTTTCCAAGAAACTGATATTTTTAAAATTTAGTAAGAAAAAATATCTGAAGCCAGAAACCTCAGTTGGATCCTTGTTTGTCTTCACTAATTCATGAAGTAGACTACAGAAACGAATGACTGGACTTACAGACCTATATAATATTTTCTTCAAATACCTATGTATAAAGCATTTAGCCCTCTATTCTCCTGATTTGTGATATTGCCATAAATTACATAAGTTGGTTTAGCAAAATATATGTAACTCTCATGAGTAATATACATTTGTACTAGTCCTAAAGAATAGTTCCTAAAATAAAGAATATTCAAGCTTGCATCCTAAATTGCATGTATCATATAATAACCATCTATCTCTGATGGTAAGCCATTAGCTAGGTTTCCTGCTCATGATAGGATTTGTACCTAATTCAATTTAGTAAATTATCTAGCCATTGCATTTTGAAAACCATGATTTATGGCTAATATAAAAGTGA
Source organism: Boaedon fuliginosus (assembly GCA_027560395.1). NCBI lineage: Eukaryota > Metazoa > Chordata > Lepidosauria > Squamata > Lamprophiidae > Boaedon > Boaedon fuliginosus. The sequence continues at coordinate 46,601 of JANHGC010009166.1, forward strand.
TGCCCAATGCCTCCCAGCGCCCAGTTAGATCTCACAGAGTTGGCCTTTAATGGATCCCGTCAGCTAAACAATGTAGGCTGGTGGGTCCCTGGTCAAAGGCCTTCTCTGTGGCGGCACCGGCCCTCTGGAATCAGCTACTCATGGAGATTTGAACCATCCCAAGTCTGTTGGCCTTCCGCAGAGCCATGAAGACTTGGCTCTGTCAGCAGGTGTGGAACTGATGAGCCCCAGAAGAATGATTGTTTGCATGGTGTATGTTTGGCTTTATTTTTGTTTCATTGTTTTTTATTGTGCTTCATTTATTGTATTTTAATCACTGTTGTAAACCACCTCAAGTTCCCCTTATCCAGGGAAGAGAGGCAGGGTATAAATCCAATAAATAGTAATAATAAAGGGGACTTACTCCACAAAATATGACTAAATGAACAAGACTTAGCACAATGTGTAAAGTAAGGTGTTATCAGAATGATCAAAATAGAAGTAATTGTTAATTAGTAATTATTTTTCAATTAGCTCATGTTGCAGACAATATAATAGTTCCTCCTATCAAAATGCAGAGCAACTCAATTTACAGGTAAAAACTACTTTCTACTCACAGATTCTATGTTGTCATTTGCTTTACACAGGCTGCATGTTCTCCTGGAGGTTATGTAATGATCTCGCTTACTATAGCTGGTTTTAACCTTTGTACTCCAGCAATAATATTATCAGTATTTAAAACATGAATTACAAGAAAATCTCAAAGATACTAAGCAAATGCAAGAACATTCTTGATGGATTGTAAAGATCAAAGCAACTAACCCTTGAAGATGTTTCAGATGTTAGCCTCAATAGGTCAATATCTATGCTAAGAGGTTAGAAACCCCTGAAGTACTTACAAAAGCATTCGGGCCTGTTATCTCAAATCCAGTTAGTTGACTGGATTTTACAGCTTCCCAGTTTAGAAATTCTGCCGATCTAGTTATTTAGCCTGTGATCTTTCTTTCCCATCCAGCATTCCTTATGAAAAATTAGCTGCCTACTAGGACAGCGAAAACCACTGTAAAGGAACAATTTATATAATGCATGCTGTGAGAAGAGGGAATGGACTTGAGGGACAAGGACAAGAGCTACTACTAAGACCAACAGTCTGATAAAAGAAACCTGAATCTGGGCAGAACTACGCTTAAGAAAATATCTTATAAAAAATTCCATTACTGCATTTTTACAAGGAAAATAATATTAGCCTGCATGACTTTGATTTCCCAGTCTGATCTTCCTTAAAGGACTGACATGAATTTTGCAAGCCTGAAAGTGCTTTCCTTTTCTCTCTTATCTCTGTACAAACCAGGAAGGGTCTTCCCTAAGAAGTTTCCTCAGTTTACACTTCCATCCCAGACCCAAGTTTCTTTTACATGACTATTGTCTTGGTAGGGCCTTTCCTTACTGTTCCTCAAGGCCATTCCCTATTCCTATTACAGTGCATCAACATAATTGAAGTATCCCTCCTTTAAAAGCACTCACATTATCTTCCTGTGGCTTTGCTGGCACTTTCAACAGAAGTTATGTATGTACATAAACTTGTTTGTGGAGACAGAGAAAGAAGGCACTAATTGAGTCTACTGAATCTCAAATTTCCCACTGATTTCCGTTGGATTTATTCTCAGGCCTGGATATGCAGATCAGGGTCAATCCAACCTACTTTATTACTTAATTTTTCAAGATGGATTTTTGTTCCAGAAGATTTCTCTGAATTTGTTGCTTGTCGGTTTAGGGGTTATTTGGTATTATTTATTTATACATGGTTGCTAAGATTCCTGGCCTTTTCTCTTTTTTTCCATACCAAAAAGGCCACACACAGTGGTATGAAGCTCCTGTGGATGCTTAGTTCCAGGAAATAGAGAAATGAAAAGTAATCTCTCAGAGAATTCCACAGAGCATTAACAGATTTTTGCTATGAAAAGATAGAAGCCAAATTAATTTTTTTATGTAGAAGATATTCAAGTAAACCTTGGATTACAACTATTTGTTTAGCAACCTTTCAAAGTTACAACTGTGCTGAAAAATGTGACTTACTACTGGTCCTTGCACTTATAGCAACAGCACCTAGACTTATATACCACTTCCAATATTTTACAGCCATCTTTAAGCAGTTTACTGAGTCAGCATATTGTCCCCAACAATCTGGGTCCTCATTTTACATTTTACTTGGAAAGATGGAAGGCTGAATCAACTTTGAGCCTGGTGAAATTGCCAAATTGCAGGCAGCAGGCAGAAATAGCCTGCAGTACTGCATTCTAACCACTGCATTGCCACAGCTCTTTTGATAGTTACAGCATCCCTGTGGCCATGTGATCAAAACGTGGGTAATGGATATGTATTTACAATGGCTGCAGTATCCTGGAATCATGTGATCCCCATTTGTGACCTCCACAGCCAGCTTTCAACAGTCAAATCTGAAGGAAGCCAGATCAACTTAATTGCCACCCAATTCACTTAACCACAGTGATTTGCTTAATAACCATTGCAAAAAACATTGTAAATCTGGTACAACTTACTTTTCAACCACTTTGCTTAGTGACAGACATTCTGCTCACAATTGTGGCCGTAAGTTGAGGACTACTTATATCCAGACTTTTTGCTGCAGAAATATATTATGTTCATCCATTAGGGATGAAAAAAACCCTCAAATCTAGTCTTAGCAGAATTAAAGCATGCTGTGCGCCTCAATTCACTATTTTCAAAACTTAAATTAACAGTCAGATATGTTGGCTTCATCGAGAGATCATGGAAGGCTGATCTCCTATAAGAATTTGGTGAACCAATTGCAGATGAAATCATGAGCAAACAAATCTGCTATTTTAAATGTGACAGAGAAATCTGATCTTAGCTTTCAACGATTATGGTACATGAAGTAGGTCTCCCTGTCCCATAAAAAAGAAATTTGGAATACAGGAAAGAGAAAAATTTTTTCTTTTTTTTTGCATTTTCAGAAAAGTACAGAAAATCCTACCTATAGATACTGAAGAGTCTTCTATGTTCCTTGCTTACACCCCGCCCCCCAAAAAAAAGGCTACAACAAAAGAAGAAGCAGCTGGAGACTTGAACATGACCTAGATTTGTATTCAGTAATTCCTTCTTGGTATTCAGAGTGACTGCTACTCTTGGACTGCTACTCACTGCTGGAAATGTCCATCTTTTATTACAATCCTCTGAGTATGTTTCCAGATTCAGGACAAACCAGCCTTTCTATTTAATTAATTGCAAGGGCAGACCATTTGCATGCTTTCGGCAGGCAAGAGGGGCCTGTACTTTTAGCTGTGTTTTAAAAACTGAGATAACATTGTAGTATTCATCTCTTCTAAATAATCTCTCTAACTTTCAGTGAAATAGTCTTATTCAACAAGTCTTATTCTTTAAGGTCTCTTTTGTGTGTGGGGGGAAATGCTTACAGTTTATCTTAAAAGAAAGGGAACATTTTCTTCTATAACCTTGAAGAGATTATTTATAAAACAGTAGAGATGCATTTCATTTTTATACTAGGGAAATTGTATTAGTTGAAAGTGAACTTTCACTAGGCATCGTAGGGATCTGCAAGCTCTTCTGATGTTTGTCAATTAAAGCACCATCATACTGTGCACCAGCAATATATGAACAAAAGAGGTACAGCTCATGCTGAGAAGATGGCATCTTGCTTTCAACAGACTTACCTGCTGAAAGACAGGCATAATTAGGGATTGGAGGCACTATTCTGCAGTTGCTTCTTGTTGGGTGGTTCCTTTTTTATCAATGAGTCCTTGGGTCACCTAATGTGCCATCCTCATATACCTGATATCAATGGAGGAGTCATCAATTAGATTGGGATTAGACATCTTCAATACGATTGTAAACTGCCCAGAATTACCTTGACATAAGATGGACAGGCTATAACTTTTATAAAACAATTGATCAATCCAACTCAAGCCAGTCAAATTTATCTCAAGCCAAACAAGAAATGATAGGGGGAAGTTATTTGAGACATTACCTTTTCCCAATTACTTCAGGCCTACCAGAACAAGCATACTCCAGGTCCCATTTTATGCAACATCTATGCTCTCCTTTCTATCGTTAGGTTTGTAAAAATAATATTTATGTTTTAATTTTATAATATTTTTGTAATTGTCTTTTATGATTTTATTGTATGCCACCCATAGTCATGTTTCTGTCAGATGGATGTTATATAAATATGAAAATGAAGTCCTGATTTGGTATTTGGAAGCTGTGAGGGACTAAATGGATAAAATAATCCCAGTAAAACAAAACTGTTAAACAAGACGGGCATTGTTGTATAATCCCATTTGTTGTTCTAAATAAGAGATGCACTTTCCATGAAAGATCTGGTATGCAACATAGCCGTTTTCCTAGGCTCATGACTCCTGCTAGAATTGAGCATCAGTCTCCAAGATTAAAAAAGCATCTGTAAGGTTCCAGTCAGTCTGTCCATGCCTAGAGACAGTATCTACACACTGTAGTAAGCTATGAGCTGATTCCAGGTTTTGGCTGTTTTAGGTGAATCCACTCACAAGTTTTTTCAGCGCTGTTGCTTGAGAAATATGCACATGCAAAGTAACATTCTCTCAGCTTAACTTACTTCATAGGATGGTTGTGGTGGGGGAAACAGGAGGAGGAAGGTATGTTTGGGAGGAAGGTATGTTGGATATAAATTTTATTTATTGATATCCCATTTTTCTCATTTTTACAAATAACTTAAGGTAATAAACCTATCCAACATACCTTCCTCTTGTTTGTAATGTAAAGGATGTAAAAAGTTGGCTACCATTGCATTAGGATCCTAAGAGTTTCCTATCTGGATCTGAAAAAAAGAGCTGAAAAACAGGTGATTGGGAAAAGGACTGCAAGAAGATTGATATACACCAGAACTTCCATCAATTTAAATCCCTGCCACAGTAAAGATATGTCCATCTTTCTGTTGTTTTCAACCTGGTACTTTTCACACTTGTAATTCACTATAATAACCCCACCCCCAAAGGATGTATTGCTAAACGAACCAGGATTTGAAAACAAGCTAAACACCAGATTAAATTTATAAATTTGTATGCTGCCCATCTCACCAAGAGAGAATTCTAGGCAGCTCACAACCAAGTTAAAACATAAAAAATAATCATAACATAAAGGTTGGGAAGGGGAAGTCTGTTCCGTTTAAGGGAGTAGCAATGCTTTTTAATAGCCTATCTGGAAAAAAAATCATATCAATAAGGTAGGATTTTTTTAACCTATGCTGTTTAATGCAGTTCTTCATTGGAAAGAATTATTTATACAAATAATAAAGGCAGGTTATAAATAAATAAACTGCTTTTTTAAAAAATAAGCCAACTCTTCGCACAAATGTTTACTCAGAATAATTTAATCCACACTTGTTTAAAACAACAGATTCGCTCTTTTGACCATCAGACCAACCGAAAGGACAGGCTCTTGAACCCCCCCACCCCCAGTGCTTGCAAAACTATTACAATGAATTTTGCACCTGCATGCAAAGACCCGAAGACGAAGCCTGTCCCAAAGCGTTCCTCCTATCGGACGAAGCCCATTTCCCCTTGTTAGGAAAACCCTATTTATTTTAAAACAAGGATAACCTTTGGACAGACTCTGTTAAAAGAGTTGCTGGTACCTCAGCGCCGAAACCGTATCTGCAATGCCTGAAAGGTTAACTTTAAATGTCAAAGATTGCAGAGCCTTTTACAGCTTAGCCAGCCCCGAGTGCCATCACAGTCCACCCACCCCGCACTCAAAGCCGGCAAGGAACCCGTGTGTAAAAATAATTATCTCTCCGGGGCACAATCCCAAATCGCCCTAACGTTTCGGCCCTGCCTCCATTCTCTACTAGAGGTCATTTCCCCTCACGAAGGGTATTTGCAGCTCCGAATACACATTGGCAAAAAACAAAACCCAGCATCAACTCGGAAGGCCCATTGCAAACTAAGTGCACTTCCCTCAACGTAATTTTTATTCGCTGACGGACTTGGTGCGTGGTTTAAGAGAAGGCCCGCGGGGAGGAACCCAAGCAGGTCCTCGGCTCTAAACGTCGTCCCCAAACGGGCGCCCTTCGCCCGCACTGCCACCACCTCCTCCCCCGTCAGTCTCAAAGCTCGCAGACGCCATTCAAAGGCATGAGGCGGACCCCAAGCGGCGGAGGCCGAAGGGCGCCCGCCAAAAACGGGGCCTCCTTTAAGATCGCCTCAGGCGCCTCCGGCTACTTCTCCGGAAGGCATTTCCCTCCCAACCCGGTACCAAGCTCACCGGTACGGAATTGGGCGGAGGTGGGAGGAGGCAACCGGAAAGAGTCACACTCCCTTCGCCTGCTCGAAGGGGTGCGGGCACGCAACGACACACACCACGTTCCCCACAACCGGCGTGCAAACTCGCGGGCACCCCGGCGAGAGCGGGCGGCAGACCGACTTACCCCGTTGGCGGCGGCGATACGGAGGATCAGCTGGATGGCCTCCTTCATGTAAAACCGCCCGTCGCCCCCCACCACCAGCGTGGCCGCCTGCCTCTCCGCCGGCTCGGTGGTGGAGATAATGCTCTGGATGAAGTTCTCGGCGTAGTGGACATTGCCTTGGAAAACCTTGACCCGCTTGCGGAGGCCGCTGGTGCCCGGCTTCTGGTCGAGGTAGGCGGTGGTTTTGACGGTCACGATCTTCACCATGGTGGCCGGGGGGTTGGCGGGCGGTTTGGAGAGAGCTGGCTTGGCTGCAAGGCTGGCTCTACCTTTCGTAGCAGTCGCTGGGCTGGCTTTACCCCAAGCAGCCACATCTCCTCCCACTTAAATTTAAAGTCGCAGAGGATCCTTTTCCCACGACAGGATTTAACAAGGGTTAAAACGCTTATAAAGCCCCAGTCTGGCTTTACAGAGAAGTATCCGGGCCCTGCCTAAGCAGATCCTTCTCCTCTTCTTAGTGGCCGCCTGCCCAGGGATTGCCTTCCTCCAGCCCAATGGGTTACACATTTCTACACGCCTTGAGACTCCTCCATGGCGTAGAAATAAGGGGAAAACTAGAGGAGTTCCGCTAAGGACAATTTAAAACTGACTCGTGGTTTTTCTCCACTTGTACTCAACTAGTGTACAGAAGTGCCCTGCAAATCTTGTAGTGTGGTCCCAGGATACACCTTGGTTTCTCATTCTCAGCCCATGACTGAGATATACAGGTAGTCCTCAACTTACTGACCACAACTGAGCGCAAAATTTATGTTAAGTGAGAAATTTGTTAAGTGATTTCCCTCCCCCCATTTTACAACTTTTCTTGCCACATTTGTTAACCGAATCACTACAGCTGTTAAATTAACACACTTGTTAAGTGAATCTGGTTTCCCCATTGACTTTGCTTGTCAGAGGATTTTAAAAGGTGATCATATGACCCTGGGGACACTGCAACTGTCATAAATGTGAATCAGTTGCCAAGCACCTGAATGTAAATCATATGATCATAGGTATGATTCGATGGTCATAAGTGTCAAAAATGGTGATAAGTCACTTTTTTCAGTGCCGTTGTAACTTTGAACTGTCACTAAATGAACTATTGTTAAATTGAGGACTACCTGTACTTAGCTGGTCCTTATCTGCACTGCCGTTGGGTTATAATTTCATCCCTTATTCTGACATTGTCCAAGGATGCCCAAGATGTCCAAAGATAGCTGTATCCTTAACCAAACTGCCTACCATAGACTCAGGGAAGACCCCAAACTTTTGCTGGAAATTCCCAGGATCCATCATGCACCTGGCACAGGCTGATCAAACAGACCAGGTCTTCCTCAGGAAAAATGACACCACCGAGCCAAAAGGCAACCAAGAGTGATTTTTCCCTACCAATGGATCAGTGTTAATATTCTCCACAATCAGATCATATCGCAACCAGTGGTGGTATTCAGGTTTTTTTACTACTGGGTCTGTGGGCATGGCTATGCTGTTGGCCAATCAGAGGTAGTATTTGCCAGTGTTGGCCAATCAGAGGTATTGCCAGTTCTCTGAATCAATCAAAATTATTGCTACCGGTTCTCTGGAACCTGTCGGAACTGGCTGAATACCACCTCTG
>JANHGC010009166.1:69271-86272 GCA_027560395.1 Boaedon fuliginosus
GTCTTGAAGGTACCCTGCTCCTAAGCCATGTAGGGCTTTAAAAGTTGTTACTAGCTCCTTGAATTGCACCTGGAAGGCCACTGGAAGCCAATGCAGCTCACAGAGGATAGGTGTTATATGGGTGCACTGAGGTACACACTCAATCACTCACGTGGCTGCATTTTGAACCAGTTGAAGTCTCTAAGTGCTCTTTGAGGGCAGCCCCATGTAAAGTGCATTACAGTAGTCTAATCGTGAGGTGACAAGGGCATGAGTGACTGTGAGAAGAGCCTTCTGGTCCAGGAAGAGGTGCAATTGGTGCAGCAGGCAAACCTATGCATAGGCTACAGCTGAAAGATGGTAGTGTAATTGTAGCTGCGGATCCAAGAGTACCCCCAAGTTGCGCACCTGTTCTGAGGGGAGCAATTTATCTCCCCCCTGCATAAGTGATGGATAATCAACTGGACCACAGGGGGGCAATACCCCACAGCCACTGTTTGTCTGATAGTGTAGGAAACCTTTAGAAGTACTGACTATTGAATAAAACAAGAATGCTAGGTATTTTATCTAGTATCTTGTCTCTAATACTCTCTTGTCTAGTAACTTGCCTAGATACTAGACAAGAAATAGATTCTATAACAAATGAAGGTAAGACTTCTTGTGAAAGGAGTATATCCTTGTAGTGAGTAGGGTTAAAACCTAAAAGAGTTCTTGATCTCTGCTTCTTCCAACCTATCGCTGATTCTGAGTTTCTCTTTCTTTTAGATCTCTATGTTGTGACACAAATAGGTCTTGTCAAAAGTCTGATCTTGTGGCTGAACTTATCCAAAAACTATAGGTGGTCCTAAAATTGTATGTTTCCCCCACTTTTCTGGAAATAGATAGATGTAAATAGATAAATATAGAAATATTAATACAGATGATATAGATACAGATCACACACATGTTCATAGATAGAGCAACACTTTGTTTCTTTTTAAATGTTAAATTATATTTCTCAGAGAGGAATGGAAATGTTTTTTTATATAGTAGATGATTTGGAGTAGATCCCCAGGAAAATAAATGTGTGTAAGCTTCCCTTATCCAAAACTGTGATCAGCCAGTTTCAGTGAGCCTACTAGTATGCTTTGGAGAATTTTGCCTAAAATTTACCTTTAATATTCCTCATTAGTTTACTTAGCAAGCATGATATTCCTCTATGTTTTTACAGTTTTATTGCAAATTGTTTTGGCTGGTCTTTTATTGGCACTGAGATATCTCCTGCTGTTATTGAGAGTAAGATTCAGATGATGTTTCTTTGTGATAATAAGAATGTTAAATCCCATTCATTGGAACATATAGGGAGTTCAAAGTGGGAGAGATCACATAGGCTCATTTCTACATTTTTCCAATCTCTCTATTGGTGTCTGAAGGGGAGTTTTATTTACGTTTACTTTAAAAGAGGGACAGTTATTTAAACAATCCACTACCCTAATGTATTCCAATCTTGGATCAGGCGGAAAACTATAATCAAGTTCATATTGAAGAGTAGTGCTCTTTTTCAGACTTTCCTAAATAAATATAAATTGAAATGAGGCAGGAATGGAGTTCATGTGTGACCAGATTCTTTCTACAAATTGATTTTTTTTTTCTGGGGCTATGTTCTTTCCCTTAATCTGATATACTCATCTACACTGAAAGGGAAGAGAGGAGCAACTATCTGATTACAGGATAAGGGAGCCTTTAGTGTAGGCAGCCAGATCTAGTTGTGAAGATTAAAAAAAAAAGATGTATATGATGACATCATGACACAAATTTACCCTTCTGTAGTGGAACACAAAAACGTAGGTCCCAGTTCTTCATTTTAATTCCTTGACATATTTCATCATAATCTTTTCCTTGTCTGATATTCTGAGATTACATTTTGATAAATGCAATTCTGACTTACTGAAATAGGTGAGGAAAACAGCGCCTTCTGATACACAATCATGTTAGCAATTTTACTAATCCCTATTCAGAAATCAGGATATGATCAGTGGGTATCTGCACTTTTAGTCCTATGAACTGGGCCAATCTTCTTTTGTTATATATCTCAAAGACGTTGCTGCAGAAGGAATTCTTGGTTTGGGTCTCCAGAAATCTAGACTTACAACTCACATGTCTGGAGGAAGATTTTTTTTCCTGAATGGCATTAATTTCTTTAAGATCCAGAAAAAAAAATCTACAACAACAATCTGCTATGACGGTAAGCCACCACTATCTGTCTAGAAAGGCTATATCACTTCCAGGTCTGCTTAAAAAAAATCTGTCATAAAATGTTTTAGAATAATGGTTCCATGCTCAGTGAATAAAGAAGAGAAGTTTATTTGGCCACAATCTTGAAACTTCCCACAGAGGTAGAAAGCAGCTTTGGGATGATTATACTACTTGCAGCATAGTCCCATGTGTTTATTTCTCACTGATTTAAAGTACACGAGTAAGCTTTATTATTTTAAACATACAAAGAAACTGTTCCCTACATGATCTTTTAAAATACTGATTAGGACTTCCCAACTTAAAATGTCCTAGTCTACGCACCAATTTATTTTCTTGGCTTCATTGTACATGACTAGTATAATGGAGAAGGGCTTTTTATTTGTCCCTACAGAAGAAAACATGGACAACTTCCCAAAAATGGCCAATCACTTGTGCAGCTAATGCTTGGCATACTCAAAAGGTCTTGTACAGAGAAGGCTGCTGTGTTTCATAGCTTAGATAAGCTTTCTGATCTTGATTAGCTGTCAATCACTTGGAGACAAAAAGAGTTCCATTCAATTGATACAGAGAGAGGAAATAGGTAAATTATATATAGAAAATAAAATTGAAGCTTGTCAAATGATGCCTACACCAGGGATCCCCAAATCCGGGACTGCGGCCCACTACCAGGCCATGGCTTAATTGGAACAGGGCCAAATGAGTGGTGGGCCAGCAGCAAGTGTGCATATGCAGTTCAACTCACACAAGCTGTGGGTTGGTGCACATGCACATGCATGCAGATCAATTCATGCAAATCCAGCATGTGTGTGTGAATGCTGGGCTGCCACTCACGTGAGTCAATTCCATGCATGTGCACACCAGGTTGCTGCTCACATGGCCCACTTCACCTCTCCTCCCCACAGCTGGGCTGCCAAGTCACAAAGGTTGGGAACCGCTGCCCTACATAATCAGATTCAGTGTCACTCAGATGATTCCTGAATTTTGAAGATATGGCCATATATGTTTCCACTGTATTTTTAGACACTGTATTGCATACACTGCATTTTATATTGCATTTTTAAGCCTACAAAGATTGGATATTTCTAAGAACTTTGAAGTTGTTTATTCTGTAGAACTGATGAGTAGCTACTTGAATTGACTTACCATTTGAATTGCTTCCCAAAGCTCTCAAACACTTTTGAAAAAGATGCCTTATGATTCCAAACAGTCTGGGGATATGAAATTCCTGACTACATATATTTTGCCTATGAATGAAATGAATGTTCTATAGTTTACATAGAAAACTGTGTACTCTGTAGTCCATATAAAGTAACAAGTGTATTTTGCAGCAAAATTGGGAATGATTCACTTCTCAGTATGCAACAAAGAACTGTATAGAATTCTGCTTACAGAATAGAGTATGTTAAACGCCACATATACTAGACAAATGCTTATAACGTAATTGGTGATTGTAGGTTTAAACAAAACATCACTGAGCTTCTAATTATGTGGTTCATTGATTTTCTTAAAATCTATAACTAAAGCTGTTTAAGCCCATGGCAGAGGCAAGCAGAACTGTTAAAAAGTACAAATATATTGGCAAACCATCCACTATACGTGTTCATATAATAGAAAATAGCAAAACAGTTCTTCCTGGTCTTTAAATTATGAAAGCATGTGGCAGTTTGAAACAACACATAATTTTTTCCTACAGGGCTGTAGTTGGAAATATTGGTATATTTTTTTTCTCTCTCTGTCTCTCTGTGTGTATGAATGCATTTGTGGCTAAGTTCTCAGACTTTTCAATTCCACAATGTCTCACAATGATAAATGAAGGTGTGTTTGAAATCTTCTCTAGGGAATTCCTAGAAGTTAGTCCTAGACATGAAGTAAATGAATCACTTTTAATAATTCAATTATAATATATGCCTCAAATAAAATGACTTACAGCTTTTTTTGCATTATGGTACTTATTTGGGGATGACTTTTTACTTTGCTTGGCTTCATACTCTCAGTGAATTGTCTAAAAGATACCCCAAAGTTGTTCTTTTCAACAGAAAAAAAATCACATGGAAATGAAAAGATATATAACTTGTATAAAATTATCTTGATTTAGGCTTACTTTTATTGGCTTTCTTGGTGGACTAAATATCTAGCTTCTGGCTCATCACCCAACTTAAAGTAATGGCAGTAGTGGTATTAAATTTTTTTTACTACTGGTTTTGTGGGTGTGGCTTGGTGGGCATGGCTATGCTGTCAGCCAGTCAGAGGTGGTATTTGCCAGTGTCAGCCAATCAGAGATGGTATTTGCCGGTTCTCTGAATCAATCAAAATTATCACTACTGGTTCTCCAGAACCTGTCGGAACTGGGTGAATACCACCTCTGAGTAATGGTAACTTCACTAATACATAGCCCTCTATGGATACTCCAAATATTCAAATATGCAACAGTATACAGTACTATGCCATGTGAAAAGCAGTACCTAGTTTCAAAGGGATTATCTTAGTATCCAGAAGCAATTGATCAACTCTGCAGAAATGACAGTTGTGTTCATTGGATTTATGTTAAAAACCTCACCCACAAAATCTATTTCTCTTTAGTCAAAGTAACTTAAAAATCCTTTACTGCCATTATTCACCTGAAACTTTTTAATGGATACATTTAAACTTTGAATAAAATAGTTACCCAAGTATGTATATAAAAGTTCATTTCAGAATAAGGTGTGTCATAGAAATCATTAAAAAAATACAATTATCATGGTAGTACATAGTATTCTAAGAAAACCAAGAAAGACCATAACTGAAAGCAACATTTCTTTTTCTAAAAAAAAATCTCTATGACCTCCCTTCTAGGTTTATTTATTTATTTATTTATTTATTATTTTGATTTATACCCCGCCTCATTTCCCAGGTCAGGGGAACTCGAGGCGGCTAACAACATTTTAAAACAATGGATACAATGTAAAAAATCTAAACAACATACAATCTACAATCAACGGCATTTTCAAACATTTCAGGGAAGGATGGTCAAGTCCAGCTCTACCGAAAAAGCCAAGTTTTTGTGGCTTTCCGGAAGGCCGGTAAAGTGGGCATAGTCCTAATCTCTGGGGGGAGTTGATTCCAAAGGGCCGGCACTGCCACAGAGAAGGAGATGGGAAGGAAGGGTTAGGATCAGCAAAATTTCTCTCAATCTGCAATGAATCAGTGTGGCTGAAGACATTCTATAACAGTGGTGTCAAACTCATGGCTCCTGGGCTAGACCAGGGCTGTAGTAACACATGGGCCAGATGGGCCCGTGGGCCCCACGAGCATAGGGGCCCCATACTAATCTACCCTTTAATGCACCTTGTATTATATAAATACAGCAACATATTTATTACATATTTATTTGTTGGAAGTGCCAATAAAATAAATATGTTTAATTTTATCACCCATTTACATTTTTATTCCTGTAAATAGCTGCCATAGGAGCCTCTGTACACTACTTTGCCCAGAGTCCATAATGCTGTTAAGACGGCCCTGGGCTGGATGCGTTATGTGCTGGCCACACGCACGCCCGGTTTCGCAAAGGAGAAAAAAATTGCAATACTTCATGTGATGCTGCTGTGACGCTGCGAGTTTGACACCCCTGTCATTGAATGAAGAGGGCTTTGTTCTGCTGTGCATTGATTCCGGGCAGCATTAACGTTTGATTATTATTACAAGCAACTATTCTTGTAGATTCTTTGGCCATTGGCCACAGTGCCATTCTTCAAAACCTATATATCATCCGGGAAACTGCAAATTGCTAGGATATCACATGAACACTGACTCACCTATGCAATAAAAAAAACCTTAATCTTTGTTAGAAAACAATCCCAAAACCCTTTTCTTTCTTTTTTTACAAAATTAGTATTTACACTTGGAACTGCCAGAGTAAGTCAAAACATTTCAAGGTATATATAGAGCGTTTTCTTTCCAGAGCAAAAGCATGACTATCCTTAGGATATCTGAGATAACATTCACTTTTTATTTACTACAGTATTTCCCCACAACCGGAAAAAAATATAATTTTCCTTTATTATTCATGATGTTATTTAAATCTTTGTTGGTGCGCCCACTTGTGTATAAGAAAAGTAATGCAATAAAATGCTCAACTGAGAACTGAATATTTGCAGAGCGCACTGGTCATCTAGGAACTTTTTTTTTAAAAAAAAAAGAATGAAAGGAGAAAGAGTATTAAAATACCAGACAGCAGCCGTAATTTCATTTGTGGAACACCAAAGGACCTAAGACACTGCAATTCTTTTCAGGAAAACTTATAGCTTAGCAGAATTCGTCTTAACCACCGAAAGAAAAATAGCAACCGAAGCCTGGTTATTTTCATTGTTTGATCTTTCATCTAAAATAAAATCCAGAGTTTTAGGACTGCCTCTTTTCTCTTTCTTGCCACTACTCGCCTGCAAATAACTACGGAGAATTTTATCTTGGTGAGAATCTCATGGTACTCGAAAAGGGCAAGAGGGGAGCAAAAGGAAAAGAGAACGATAACAGCGAGCAGACTAAAGAGCCTCAGCCGCTCAGCAAAGGGGAACGCCGTTGTCAGGTTGAGAGTTGGTGTTCCCGCCCGACCGGTTTTGAGCGTTGCACCGTTCGGACTTGGGGCGGGAGTCTCAGCTTCGTTGCCGAGGAAAAGGCTTGGACGAGGTCCTGATGCCGCGGTAAGAAGGAAATTATTGGCGGGCGGGGCGGGGGGGCGGATTGGTTGGCAGCGCAGGGCCGAGGTTAGGTTTGCTAGTCGCATTTCAATTGAGCATGTTCTGAGAATCCTGTTCGGTAGGTCTTGCGAACGCAGCCGAAGACCAACGGGGTCTGAGAATGCCAGTGTCAGTCAGGACTCAGGAGTGCCTGTTAGCCGGAGGACGGACAGAGACCTCTCCCCCTATTGCATTAATAACTGTCTTCCACTACACTGACAGGGGAGTGTATTTAGGTGCTGTTGTTGTAGGTGTTGAGATGTTGAGACTCTAGAACAGGGATTTCCGAACTTCGCAACTTCGAGACTTGTGGATTTCAACTCCCAGTATTCCCCACCTAGCATGGCTGGTTGAGGAATTCTGGGAGTTGAAGTCCACAAGTCTTAAAGTTGCCAAATTTGGAGACCTCTGTTCTAGAAAGAGTGCAGAGAAGAGAAGCAAAGATGATTAGGGGATTGGAAACTAAAACATATAAAGGTTGCTGGAATTGGGTATGTCTAGTTTAATGAAAAAAAGTAGTAGGAGTGACATGATAGCAGTGTTCCAATATTTCAGGGGTTGCCACAAAGAAGGAGTCAAGCTATTCTCCAAAGCACCTGAGGGCAGGACAAGAAGCAATGGAAGGAAACTAATCAAGAGAAGCAACCTAGAACTTAAAGAGAAATTTCCTGACAGTTAGAACAATTAATCAGTGGAATGGCTTGTCTCCAGAAGTTGTGAATGCTCCAACACTGGAAGCTTTTAAGAAGGGATTAGACAACCATTTGTTTGAAATGATACCTGTATGTAGGGTTCTCTGCTTGAGCAGGGGTTAGACTTGAATACCTCCAAGGTCCCTTCCAACTCTATTATTCTATTCTAGGTAAAGTGCTAATTTTTGCATGTGTTTTCAAGTTTGTTTTTCACTCTTGGCAGCGCTTGGAAAAGTCCCTGCAATTTTCTTGACAAGGCTGTTGGGATGTAGTTTGCCATTGCCTGTTGCTTAGATCTAAACAGTGACTGACACAAGGCCATTCCATTGGCTTTGTGCCTAAAGTAGGACTACAACTCATGGTCTCCTGCTTTGTAGCCCGATGTCATAACCATTACACTAAGCTGCCACTCAGTGCTATTATATATATATATAACTATTGCACTTGTGCTTTGGAATTAGGTACAGCCTATGAATTTCTTCTCACCTGTCATAATAAATATTTCTAACTGAAGAAACTCCACCCGTCTGGTGTTCTCCAAATGTATTGCATTAGTAGCCCAATCATTTCCAGCCCAAGTGACACCGGCTTTTCTATTTGGGAATGATATGAAAAGGGCACTAGATTGTGAAAAACTTATGGGATAAATATTCAGGTGAAAAGTGATTTCCACCTGCTTGTTAGAGAGCAAAATGGACTTTAGCTTGATAAATTAGGAAAAAGTCCTACTGAGATTTATAATGTTTAGGTTGAGGATTTCCTGTTTTTGTTTACTTGAAGAGGTAATAAATAAGCACATATATCTCATTTTGTTTCCTAGTATGAAATGAAGTATTTTTTCCATCTCTTTTCATTTGATACCGTGTTTCCCCGAAAAAAAGACCCTGTCTTATATTTTTTTTTTTGCCATCCAAAAAGGCACCTGGTCTTATTTTCAGGGGATGTCATCCACTGACTAACCTATGAGTTAGGGGCATGTGTATGTTGGGTGGACGCGTAAAAATCAAGCTAGGTCTTACTTTCAGGGGAGGTCGTATTTTCAGGGAAACAGGGAAGTACTTTAGCATTGATGATAATTCCCATTTAAATGCTTGTCTTAAACACTTACTTTTGAGACTTTATATTGTTTCAGAAAAGTTTATATATTTATCATAATAAAGAATATATGAGGTTACTCCTGTTCTTTGGGTTCACACATCACATTAAATCATGGTGGCTTAGCACAATTTTATTAGGATCTTCAGCAACCTATGATTAAATATATGATTCCAACTATTATGTAATTTTTTATTTTTGAACCAAGCATTCCTCTTGACAACTGCTGCTGCTGGAAACTATACTATAATGATGATTCATTGAGTAAACATAACTTATTCATAATTTTTACTGACCATTAACTAACTATCGGGGTTGGATTCATACCACATGCTAGGCTAAACTATGGTTTAGTTTGGCAGGTAAATGTATGGTAGGTAGGTAGCTATCCCAGTAAGATGTGCATTTAAAATAAAAAGTGAGCAACATCAAACTTTGAGTTTATACAAAATGCTAGACCATAATCTGCTTGACAATTTGGTTGACTTTGCCTTTAAATATTATGTGAACCCAGTCATAATCAGCATATGTATTTGTTAGCAAGAGCTCTAAAAATGTTCAGGAACATGTACATATGTGAGCTGACATATATGATCTGGACTTCTATTAATTCTCCAAGTAGTCAATTTTTGGTGAGTGGAAGTTCTACCTAGCATGATGGAGGAGAGCTGAGGACTAAATTCTGAACTAATAAGGCAAATTGCTTCATTAGGCAGGTTAATAACAATATTTTTTTTAATTTGGACCTGATACTGTGAGTTTTTACTTTTAAAATATGCAGGTCTATTTCAGGATTTGCTGTACATTTTTATGGTTCTTTACAATCAGAGATGCAGAAAATATGGCCCAAAATCTGCAAAATCGTGCACCAAAGAAACAATGGTTGGAAACTAACCAAGGAGAGAAGCAACCTAGAACTAAAAAGACATGTTCTAACTTGAGAGCAATCAACTAATGGATGGCTTGCCTTCAGAAGTTGTGGGTGCTCCATAACTGGAGGCTCAAAAAAGAGATTGGACAACCATTTGTCTGAAATAGTATAGGGTCTCCTGCTTGAGCAGGGACCTGGACTAGAAGAACTCCAAAACCCATTCCAACTCTACTATTCTATATTCTATGTTCTGTATGTGACTCATTAATATTTCAGATTTCCACAGAATGACTTGGATCAAATTCTAGACCTTGTATTTCCATTGCTGAGGGATTATGAGGTGTACAGTATAATGGATGTCTGAAGTATTTCAGAAGCTTAATGTATCCATAGAAATGGTGATAGTAATAATTTATTATGGTTGACCAGAATTCTCAGAGTTATTCACATAATTACTTTCTATTTTGAATAAAACCAAGAACATAAAATTATAACTAGGTCACTGAGGCAATCAGGGCATATTTAATTTATAGACAGGGTAACAAAATCTTAACTACATTAAAAGAAATAAAATTTACAGGTATGATAAAAGCAACTGTACCAAAAATAATTCAAAATTGTCTGGATATTTTGCCAACTAGGGAATTATGAAGTAAGCCCTTGTATTCTTATAAAAGGAACTACAGGCCATGAGCTATGGATTCCGTGGATCCTTTCTCACAAGGGTACAATCTCAACTTGTACGAGTTTTTTTTTCAGTATTTGCCTTGAGATCAGCTTTTGAAAGGACATTGAATTATGTTAATATTCTTTTGGATTTAGGGACCATTATTTGGTTTAAATATCTTGCTGGTTCAAAAATGGCAGTTGACTATCCAGAAACACTTTCTTGTGTAGGGCAGATTGATTTGATTGGGCTTCCAATTTTGTAGCACTTTAAAACTGTTTGATTATAGAAATATGAATTCTAGCTGCTTTTCATGTAATGCAGATTATACATGTTTTTCATGTATTTTTTATTTTTTATTTATTTATTTAGATTTATACCTCGCCTCTCTTGTAGACTCATTGTAGACTCATTGATGTAACATTGATAGATTCTTTGAGGTTAAATGAGCAGAACAGCTATACTATATGTTGCTGTTTTCGATTGCTGATTCCCAAGATGGCCAAAAAATGAATATACCATGATTCATAACATAATATGTTTCACACTGCTAAGAAGCTTATAGGATTTCCTTCAGAGCGAACCCCCCCAAAAAAACTATTGCTGGAATAGGTAACTTGGTACCTTAAGTTAGAAGTAACTATTCGGTCTTGCTGCTGAGAGATGATGGAAAGCTATTCAAAACTTTCCAAATATGCCAAATTTCCAATATTATGTTGTCACACTAGCTTTAATGAATGGGTATATGTGCACCTTATCTCATAAGAACACAAGAATGCCATGTCACAACTGAGTCTATGCTCAAAAGACAGAAAGTGGTTCCAAGGCTTGTTAATCATTTATGACAGGTTCTGTTGAAATCATCTGAGCAAGATGTTATGACTTTCATACCACTGGATTTGTTGGGAAAATAAATGTAATTTAAACAGGGTTATGTATTTTTACAGGCTCTATATTTACAGGCCCTGTATTTAAAAAGGGAACATATTGCTAAGAATTTTGTGAAATCGTTTTAGCTTTACCAAGAGATGGATATGTGGCTTAAGGTTGAATAGTGGAGTCCTTGGTGCTCTCTAAGCTTAGTTGTTTGATCATAGATGTTTCATTACCTGACTAATAAGTACTATCATTGATACTAGTGCAGAGGTGTCCAAACTTGGCAACTTTAAGACTTGTGGACTTCAACTCCCAGAATTCCTCAGCCAGCTTTGGACACCTCTGTACTAGTGAGTGTGGTGTTTGCTCTGGATTTTCTCCTTGGTACCCTGATCCTGAAAGTCTATGAAGAATTAAGGAAGTCAAGGAAAAATACTGTGCTGTAATCAAAGGAAGTATGAATGAGAAAACAATTCCCTACACCAACAATGGCAAGGCAAGTTGCTGTTAATAAACAAGGAATAAACACCACACTCAGTACCATTGATGAGTATACTTTGTGCATGTATTTACTCAGGTAATGAAATATCCATAAGCAAACAAGCTCAGAGACACCGAAGACTCAACTGTTCCCTTGGCAAGAATACAAGTGATTCTTACCATGAAAACATAAATACCATATAACTTACCGGTAGCTTATTCTTTTAATACCCAAAAATGTTTTTTCAATAATCAATTTCAAAATAATCCTAAAATCAAAGCCAGCAATATAAAGTCATGCTTCAAAGATGTCCTTAAACTTTTCTCATCATGTTTCATCTCAAGAGAACAAAGTAAAAATATTTTGTTGAAGATTAGCCTGAGTGTTGGCTTTGCTTATATATTTTTACATGGAAGCATGTCTCATTGCATGCAGAAAACTTTTGAGAAGGTGAGAATAAGCTTCCTCCAGCTAGTAGGCAGAGTTAGCCAAAGCACTGTTATACATTTAATTGATTCACTGTCCCATTTGGCTATTTGATCTGAATGATTAAACCAGTCCTGCTTAAATAAAATGTATTTTCTCCCCCTATAACTGTATGATATAGAAGAGCGATACAAAAGAAACGTAATAAATGCTTCTCAGATTATGCTTTCTTTTTCACAATATAGCCTTGAATTGATGCCCCTTCACTTTCCCATCTAAGAAATGTCATTCCTTAAGTCTGTAAAGGTCTTTGCAACTGTTGAGTTTTACTACTATTGCATAGGGGAAATATGTACCTAAAATAATTGTGTAGCAGAAATGTGGCAACACGATTTTTCTTCTCCTGGTAAAGTGGTAATTTCTTGGACTGTGAATGGCTAACGAGTTCAATTATTTCCAAGTTTTCAGCATCTCCACAGGCAGAGGAAAGAAAATTTGGGTATGCTGTAACTCTGCAGCCACCCAAAGTCTCTGACAGATTTTAAATAGCATACTGCTTGGCCAGTCTATAGTTTTTCCTAGATTTTTTTCCCCAGTTTGCTATAGTTTAATGGGATTTTCATGTAGTTTGCCATTTATCCTAATCATAAAGCTATCTTGGGTGCAGATTCCACTGTACTTTTGCTTCCAGCTTTCTTTGAAGTCCACCATAAAAACTTCCATCATAACATGCCTTAGTGTCGAATGCAAATACATGTCCCCTAAAGCATCTTTGCAGAGTGAATGTATTAATGTACACAGTGTTTCCTTGCTGCCACTGAGATACAGAAGATGTAATGGAGCCTGCATTCTTTAATCAATATAGGGCACTATGTATTAAAAAGAACATTGAGTTAAGAATTTTGTCAAATTCTTTCAGCTTTGATTGTATCTTGGCAAGAATGCAAGCTGCTTTTAACATAAAAAATGTAAATACCATATAGTGTTGCTTGTTTGTTTTAAAGACAAAAATGTTTTTCATTTTCATTTCAAGATAGCAATATAAACTCATACTTCAAAGATGTCTTTAAACTTTTCTCATATGTTTCATCCCCAAAAATAAATAAAGTAAAAAATATTTTGTGAGAGATTACCTTGGGCTTTGGCATTGCACACAAGTGCTGTTTATGCAGGTAATTTTTTGTTTTTACTCTTTCTAGCACTGTGGTTGTTTGGAAACAGGAAATACCTGTAATGTTCTTTTCTGAAATGAAAACCCTCGGCAAACTGTTGTTTAATCTAAATTTATCTTCTGACGCATTTATTAAATGATTTTAAAGGTTCTTAGTTCCTTTACTGGGGAAAAATGGCCCTTTAAATATTGTTAAGATTTAAGAAGGTACATTGGAGTTTTCTCTGGGAACAATAGTCTTAATTTATGTTGACCTTTCTTTCTTTAAAGTATTTAGTCTGCATTCAATAAAATTCTGGCCACTGCTCTTTAGAAGACAGCTGTACAATCTAAAATATTATAAATATTCAGCTTTTCATTTCTAGCACTGCCATTAACAGCTGGGCATCTAGTTCAGGAAAACAGATTTTAGAGAAGAAGCTGGCACATTCCTGAATCAGTACAGTGAAGAATGCGAGAAAATGTTTTCTTATGGTTTAGGGACCTGTAAAGTCATAGAGCATCTGTTCCTTAATTCAGTCGTAGTCTAGCAGCACTGAATCATGTTAAGAGCTGAAATATAAGAATTGCTTTTTTCACCTTGAAAAATAACGAGGTAAGTTGCTATGCAAATCTGTATAACAATGTTCATTATTACCGGTAGTACTTTATAGTTAATAAATATTTTGAGTAATCTGATATTGGTATTCCAATCAAAGTGCTTATTCCAGTTGTATGCCACATATGAGAAAACAGCACAAATGTGATCAGTTTTCAAGTCAATATTTACCAACTTGTTCAATGCATACCTCTATGAGGTTAGCTCTTACTGTAAGAAAATGTTGTTTGCATGTGGTTAGGGTTAGTTAATGGGGATTACTACTACCAATAGCTACCAATAAAGGATGTTCTTAGATTAAAATTTCCCTTTGCTTTCCGTCTTTTGTAGTGCTAAAAGAGCTTTGAGGCTGGAAAATCTTATTCCAGAAAAAGTAAGATGTTTGTTTTTCTGTCCTGTATATAAATTATTTTGCAAATTATTTTTTAGGAAATGTGTGTGTGTGTAAATGAGCAACATTTCAGAGAAATTATCGTAAACAATAATCAATGATATTGTATATCTGAATGTATAGAAGTAATTCTAGTAATCATTGAAGGCAATGCTATTTTATATAATCTGATTTTGCATGGAATAATTGATTGCAACTAAGGAAATACAATGCTGTTCTTTGTTTTGCTTTATTGAAATCTCTCTCCAGCACCAAATGTTTTTATGACATTGTTTATTAGAAATTAGTTTTATAATTGGTGAAGCAAATGCACTGCTATCTGAATGTACACATAACAATATGCAATTATGATAATACTATAATCTGCATATTATAAACTGCAAAATTGAAAGCAAAACAAAGACATTTTTATGATGAGAATGTAATTAGCTGAGAGAAGTAATTTAACATAAAATATACTGTAACATTGTAATAAATTACGCATTCAGTGATCACAATAAAAATGAAATTATATTGTTTCTGTGTTTCTCTCTTGTTCTCCCTCATTGGTAAAATGTGGCACTGTGTGTTTCTAGACCCATTGTGCCATGACATATGCCAGTTTATTTTCTTCCAATACCAATTATGGGTGTTTCTGTGAAGCTAAACGAGATAGCTTGTGAAAGAGAAGAAATAATAGGAAAATATATCAAAATGTAAATAAAGTGAATTTCCATTTTTCTCTGCATGTGCCATTTTTTTTAATTTTACAAAAAATTTGGTATAGCATAGCTAAACTGAAAATTAGACTGTGCTAAAATATGTATATTTTCTCTTTGTTTAGATTGAAACAAAATTCAAGCCAAACAAATAGCAATCATTAGCAATGTAATTTGCAATTTCATTTTCTATTATTCATTATGTGCTGTAAATACAGCTGTGACTGTAATTTTGCATCTGCTTTCTAGGTCAGAAGGGTGTTTTTGGAAACAAGCGATCCAGCTTGAAATTATTTTATTCCACCCTAAAGTTGATTTTTCTTCTGAAATGGAAATTTAAAAGGGGGGAAATGTTTATTTTAAGAATAATTGTTTGGCATGTTTGCTCTGTCAGATCTCTTGCTGCAGGTTTATAATTTCATTACTTTTTGAAAAATCAGAGGTAAAATTAATCATGAAAATTAGGAGAA
This sequence comes from Boaedon fuliginosus, assembly GCA_027560395.1. Lineage (NCBI taxonomy): Eukaryota > Metazoa > Chordata > Lepidosauria > Squamata > Lamprophiidae > Boaedon > Boaedon fuliginosus. The sequence goes on from JANHGC010009166.1 coordinate 84,637, forward strand.
CTACCTTTTTGCTGAGAGTGAAAACTGTATTCCTAAATGTTGCAAGAAAGTGTTCAAATTACATGACAGCTAAAATATATCTCACCCAGAAGTAACTTCTGTATGCTGTTTTGAGAATATATGTAGGTGATGGAAACATTAATTTGTAATCCTAAGAATTAAATCTTGAATGTTCTTTATTTCTTATTTCATTCTACTTTTCCTCCCTTCCCTCCACTTTTCCATAAATTTTGAGTAGTAAAACTGGAGTTAGAAATGTCTTGTTCTTTATATGGCATTTAATAAATATTAGGTTAATAATCATAATAAAAACCTGCAGCTATCAGGCCCAAGTCCAAGGATTAGAAAGCAAAATCCAATTGACTCCAATCCTTTATTTTCTTACACCTAATAGACAGATTTTGCCAGATTAAAGCTATAACCTTCTAACATAATAGAAGTGCCCCTGAGAGATTATAGGATGTTGCTTCCTTGAATTTCTTCCTCTGTCTCCCATCCAGTTCAGGACTCTGTAGTCTCTTATTTTGGGTTTTTCTCTGGAGTGTACTGTCGCTTTCCTGGTAAACCATAGTGCTTTTGCCAAAATCCTTCCCCCACTCCTTCTCCAGTTGTACATTCTATTACAGATGTCATGGTTCCGAGTAATGAACCCAATTGAATCAGGACTCTGAGGCTTCAGTCAGGCTCAAAAGACCTTTTATTGAGTACATCAGAGCAGCATGTAGAACGTTGAAGCTAGCTCTAAGTAATTCCCGTGCCTTAGGATAGTTAAAAGAATAGAAACTTCCCACCCTCCTCAGGGATCTTAGATCACATTAACCAATCAGTCCGCAGCAGCTTCCCCCTCGAGTTTGGCAGATGTTCATTGGCATGAGTTTGGTTCTCACGCTGATTCTGGTCGAGGTTTTGTCTAGCAGGTTAAGGCACCACATTCAAACACCTTTTGACTCCACCCCCCCCAAGAGTGGCAACTGAGAAACTAAACAAAAGTAAGCCTGGGCGAAGTCGTTTCGAGGGTTGACACACTTAAGATCCATTATATTTTTCTGCTGTGACATCCATAACTTAGATCACCCTCTTGAAAAAAATTACCTGAGTTGACTTTGATGCAACACAGAATTATGCTGAAAAATATTAAAGCATATGTAACTCTGGATGGCAAGGAGATGTATTGTATGATAGGTAGATTATGACTATTTGAAATAATAAATAAGTGTATCAGCATTAAAAGGGAGAATGTGACGGTGCTTTTTTACTGCATTATCCTGCACATACAAAATGTTTTTGTTGTCTTTTTGATTGGTCCAGGTGCCAGCCACATCGTCAGTAAAAGGAAAGAAAAATGTCCTTCCTTTTTCACCAATAACGGGAACATGTCTAATGAGTCCATTTCCAAGTCCCAGGAGTAATCATGGCAAAGAACAGAGAAATGACCTATCAAATGGTTAGTTGAACATTTTATTCCACTTACTATGGAACTTTTCTGGTTATTGATCAGGTCAGCTTCTTGATTTAGTCATTTATATCTACAGTTACAAAATAGCTATAATTTCTTTTTTGAAATTGGATTATCCTCTGCATTTAAATATGCAACAAAACTCAAGGCATTGTTTTAAAATATACATTGCCGTTAATT
>JANHGC010009166.1:94208-106425 GCA_027560395.1 Boaedon fuliginosus
TCTTTGTGGCTTTGCGGAAGGCGGGCAAATTCGGGATGGTCCTAATGTCTACCGGGAGCGAGTTCCACAGGGACGGCCTAGGATGCTAGGCTGGTATCCTGCATAATATCTTGTGATAGTAAATTCCAGGGTTGTTTATCAATGCCATAGTCTCCTCAGGACCTCCTTTCAATATAGTAGTCAAAAACAAAACAAAGCATTGAGCGTTTTGTGTTCAAAAAAAGCTATTAATGAGATGCTAGAAGATGTTAGAAGATTTCTTCCATTTTCAATGCTAGAGGCATATTTGACACTCCTTCCACTTCCACTCCCACTCCCCTCCCCCTCAAAAGCACATAAAATTTAGCATGGTGTATGAAGTTGGTTGTGGAACACAAAACATCTTTTTAGATTTTAGCAACATTGATTTTAACTGCTGCAATGGTATCTATTTTGCTGTCTTGATAAGAATGGGTGTGTCAAAAATAACTGCAAGGAGGGAAGGGCAACTGAAGAAGGAACATAGTATTTTATTTTGCTTTTTTACTTTTGGATGTGGTTTTCTATAATTATCTTTAATTAGTTACGCTCAGGATATAAAACTTATGACTGTGCTTTGGCTTGGTACTGATGGAATGTCACATTATCATCACATGGTGAGGCATGAAATTTATTTACTTTACATAAACAACCTCTACTTAAAACAACTTCATTCAGAGCATTCCTTCATCAATGGACAGCATTATGTAGATCTTAGTATATCATTTTATGTTAGCAGCATAAAAAAATAGCACCATTGTTTGCCCATGACTAGCATTTACAGTAAACAAAATGTTTTTTGAAGACAATGTAAGCAAACTTGAGAGCAGCTGCCAGGAGATGAAATCGAGTTGTGTTGCTGCTGTCTAAAGCATGCCATGTCTCTGTGTAGTAAGGGTGCCGCATATTTCCAAAGGGAATTTTTGTTTCAGCATATAAAGGAGCAAATCCAAGCACAATTAACCTTTATCCTGCTGGGTCCCGGACAGTACTTGATCACTTGGAGAGAGCTTGTATCTTGTGCCAGATAGAAAAAGCGGTGCTTATCCATTGGGCAAATTCCAACTGATTAGAAAACAAAAGGATCTGTTACAAATGGGTTTGCCATGTCCGAGACAAAGCAGAGTTTTACAGTCTTTTTTTGTGTGTCTTTTTTTTTTTTAAAAAAGCTGCCTTCGGAGTTTTGCAATATTATTATATTGCATTTAGTCTGATTTAGATAATCCATCTAATCTAGATTTCTGCCGTGAAGAGATCAAGCAGTGTGAAGCTATCAGACTTTGCTTGTCCCCTAGTCTGTTTGCCATTTGCCATAATTGTATAGTGCCTTGGTGGCAGCTGGCTGATCTCAAAAAGGTAGCATGGAAGTCCTTGGACAGGTAGAAGGCAAATTGTGTCTAGGCCTGTTATTTAGACCAAGATAAATTACAAAGTATACCGAGTACTCTGGAGCATTATTTCTCAACCGTTGCAACTTTAAGGTAGGTGGACTTCAACTCCCAGAATTCTCCAGCCAGTGTTAAAGTTGATAATAGTGAAAAGCACTGCTCTAGACATTATGACATTTTCATGTGAGAAGATAGAAAATGTCACATACCAAGAGACGATTGGTCCAGCTTGTTCAGAACTACCTACATTGATTGGTCATATTTTCCCCACCCAAATACTCATCCGGCCTAATTTGTTTTGACTTCCCAATCTAACCAAGGTTGGCCAAGTCCTACATCATCTGAAAAGTGTAGACCTGCTGATCATAGGAGTTGCCTTATACACTATTATTTTCTCCATTAAAAAAGGTACATTCTGAAATTCAAGGGATTCAAAGTACCATTAGCTGGAGATAATGGGCATTGTAATCCCACACATCTGGATCATGGAAAACTGGATCACTTTGTAGCTTAGTAATACATTTTATAAATTTAATCAATAGATTAAATTTAAGATTAAATTTAATAACATTTAAGAAAGTTATTATTTAATGATCTTTCTGCACTTCTTTCTGTCAAAGGTTTTTTTACACTTGCAAATTGAACCTGGTTATATGTAAGATAGGATTTGTTATCATTGTTACAATGTTTTTCTTAATTTTTTTTAGTTTTAATACATTCCCAAAGTCAATCCTATAAATGTATATTCAAAAGTAATCCCCAGTATGTTAAATATGGCTTATATTGTGATTTATTTCTCAGTAATAAATTCCAATAGCATGACGTAAGATTGAAACTTTGCATTGCAACCCCATGCATGCCTATTCAGAGGTAAACTCCTCAGAGTTCAATAGGACTTAGCCTCTGAAAAGCGAAAACAATATTGTTGTCTCACTTGCCTTTGAAGACTGAAGCACTCTTGAAATTATTTTGTAAGAAACTAAGTTTGGGCTGTATTGATTTTGTGTAGCATCTTTTGCTTTAGGTGAGATTTTAATCTGTCTAGCAGAGAAATGCTATTTAGTGGGAAGAAAAATGGTTAGTCTTCCATTATTCTTTTGGCCTCTGAATATTGTAGGATATAATGCTTTATTCACTGTATAAAATTTGATCATCTTAATCTTTGGCCTAGCAGTAGTTAAGATGTCAATTTTAAAATACAACATTAGAGGTATGTAGCATCATAGTTTACAGTAATGTTAGATATTTTGAAAGCAAACTGAATGTTTCAAGTGTAGTTTAATGTTTTATACTTTCTAGATTAAATGTTATCTATCAGGTTGGCTGTGATATTCATTTACAGAAAGTATATACCTGTATATCTTCAATTATATTCAAAATCAACTATACAAACATACACCAGCTTATATACAAAATCAACTATACAAACATACACCAGCTTACCAAATTGCATTCCTTATAGGCAAACCTTTCAGAATTGCCTCATGAACTTGGATTCAATTGTTGAATGGTCTTATTTCTTATAGTTTTTTTTTTCAGTGAGCCTTACAATAATATAGGAACATGAATATCAAGTGAAATGAAAACTTAAATTATAAAATGTTATCAGTACCGTGTTCCTACATGACTACAAATGCTCAAAAAGAATACCTGTTTCTTTTCTTTCAGACATGTAATGGTTATTTAAAATAAAACAGGGTGTGGGAAGGCACAACGGAGGGGATTAATAGCAATTACTTTTAAAGAGGTGTAAATAACTTACTATCCAGACATTACAAATATCCAGGTGCTCTCTATGTGCTGATGACAACAAAATTGAAAAGAAAGACGGTAATAATTCTGACTGGTTTTCTCTGCAGAAGATATTGATTATTTGTGTGTGGTGAGAGATTTGGAAAATTCAATTAAAGGAGTTGTGCAAAGGTTTCATAAATTTTCCTTGTACAGCGTGTACACAGACAATGTTGCGTATTAAATCAATGCAGCACTTCACAATATATTTTCTTTGAAACATAAAAATAAATAACATTTAAACAGTTCTGCTTACTACAGAAACAAGTTTTATTTTCTGCGAAGCATTTAGTCATGTGCTATCACTGACTCATACACATTTGCCAGCTGTAACAAATTTTATAGACATTTTCTCCAGAGACATAGTTCATGTACTATGAATTTTTAAATGAGCAAATGGTGAAGAGGAGATGTCAGCAATATAAAAATTGATCAGTTAAAAGATAAAAGCATAAGTAAAGAGATTTGTATGGTAGTCTTAATAGGTTTTATTAAATAAAAATACTATAAAAAGAACCATAATGAATAGTCTAAAGATTTTAACTGTGCTTGAGGATTATGGAGAAAAATTATTCTGGCACTTTTAAGAAAAGAGAGGTTTTATATCAGCAGTCAACTGACCATTTTTTCCCCTGTCTCTACTTTCCCTATCCACTTTGGAGTTGCACGTGGCTTAAAATGCTCTAACTTTGCATGCAGTTGCAAAAATCAAAGCAAAAATCCAGAATAAACTTTTAGAGAGCTCGTGATCTCTTGTGATATGGATGAGATTCTTAATTGACTTCACCCAATAGTTACAAATGCCACTTGAAGTTGAATGTCCCATGTTAACTCTAGAAAATTATCTTCTTACTCTTTCTTGTGAGAGAGAGAAAAGAGGGGCGGGAAAGTGCAAAAAAAAAAAACAGTTTTAACAACAGAGATCCCTTTCTCTGTAATTGTGACTATATAATAAAAACAGGACAAAATGACTAATGCAATGGAAATGGAATGGGGATAACTTTGAAAATGTACTGGATTTTGGGTTTGGGGTTTTTTTTTAGTTCATCCAGCTTCATAGTTATAAGACACCAGTAATCCTTAAGAAGTGAATAAATATCCATTCTGGTCACTACTGTTCAGCTGAAAAATCTTCAGCCATGTTTATGTGAATTTAATACTAGGTTGTGCTCTATAATGCCTCATTTTTAAGTGGGAAGAACTGTAACTTGAGTGTGTTAAGGCATCGTGTTAAGTGTAAGTTGTTCTTGTTTTGTAGAGAATCTCGAACCTGCCAATAGCTTTGCATTCCTGAAATCTCTCATTGGATAAGGTGAGGAGACATCAATGCTTTAAACGTACAATATATAAAATCATGTAATGGGAACTTTTGTGGGAATTACCGACCTCTGTTAGCATTAAATTTTTAGTGTAATTTATTAAAAAAATTCTTTCAAAAGTGTTACATCACGTATGATGTAATAAAAAAAGCATTCTTTAATCCAATTGTATATTCATAGGTTTTAATTCCATACTTACATTATTCAGAGGGAATCCCATGTTGTGTGTATTTTAATATGTATATATAAATACTTGTTAGGATGTTTTTTATTTAATTTTGGATGGTCATCAAAGTGAAGTTGGTAAGAATTTCAATCATCTTTGTGCCATATTCAAGAGATTTACTTTTACATGGATACTCAAGAAGTAGTTTGATATTTGTTTTTAGGAATGCATTTTGTTCAGCCTTCATCACTAGCGCTGGTCTGGCATAGCGTGATTTTACAAAATTACAAAAGCAAACTGAAATATGTTCTGAAATATGACCATCTGATCTCATATTTCAAAACATATTTCAGTATGCTAGACCAGTGCTAGTTAGAATAAATTTTCATGAAGTAATCTTCATCAAGTTGAATGTTATTTATTCCTTACTAAGTCAGGATAAGGTTGTACTCATTTCAGTATATAGTATTTTCAAGACCATGGTTTTCTTATCATTAAACAAAATTTACATATAATACAGAATCGGTATTATATCAACCCAGGCTGATTTATATTGGAATTTAAGATGGCAACCCTGTGCTTCAGTATCACCGAAAAGTGGATGATTCTGAGTTGCATAGTGGCTTGCTCACCCTCTCATTCTATGAAATAAATATTGCTCCCTTGTTTGTTACTGTCATAGCACCAGAGCAAGTGGACTGCAGTTTGCACTGCAGCTCTGATGCTTATAACTCTTGTATTAATAAATATAACTTTATTGAAGAGTACAGCAGTAAGAAAAACAACAAATAGCACTGTCTTAGGTTGTTCAACTAGAAAGAAAAATGCACTCAGGGAATGAAAGAAGCATATATACTTGGAGCTGAATCAGCAGAAATTGAGCAACAAAACTTAGTGCAGCACAAAACAAAAGCAGGGTTTTTTTTGCTGCCAGTGTGAAAGCAATAGAGTTCCTTCATCCTTGACGTTTTGAAAGACAGTCCAAAAGCTCAGCAAGCCAGCATAAGAGCATGCACAAAGTGCATCCTAAACACTCAATAAGCCAATAGAGGTTTGGCGATCCTAAAAATATCCCGAAGCCCAGCTTAAGCTGCCAGATACTACTCAGAATGGGGATGTAGACCAACGCTAAACAAACAAACCAAGACAGAATTAGTAACTTCAAAGCTCATAATGCATGTATGAATACACACACTTTTTACATTACTTGTCTGCAAAAACAGGAATGTGTGCTTATGAACAATGTCACTTGTTTATCCGTATGTGCTTTTAATGCAGAAAATATTTTTAAAAAAGACCAAAGTGATTTCCCAGCACCCCTGCAGTGATCTTATTCTGTTTGGCTATGTACTTGCTTTTCAACACTCTCCTCCTCTTATTCTATTCATTGTAAACCAATAGTAGCAGGTGCAATACTAGCTACATGGGGAAATGTTTTGAAAAATATGAACGACATTGAAAACAATGAAAAAGCCAGGTTTTTTTTTAATCACTCACCACAAATATATTTTATTGAAACTACTATTTAATGTCACAGCATTTTAAATATTCTTAACACAAATCAGAGGTATGTCTTTCTGAGGTGAGTCAATCATCTGTTATGAATGCAACCCAGATGGGTTAATGTCTAGGGGGTAGCATTCCCATTGGCTTTAAGAGGTAGGCAGAAGGCTGCTAGGGATCTACTAATGAAAAAGCAGCCAGCGTTCAGTCCCAGTAGAGAACCATAGAGGCAATTTTGTCTCAGGAAGCACGGGATAACTCTACTATTAAATCATGGAATGTATGTGACCTGTTCCAGAGAATAGTCTTGCTCAGGATGCTGGTACATAGACACAACAGTTGCTCAGATCTAGTTAGATATGAGTACTGGTTTCCAACAACTTGTATCTTCTCATCTTGCTTAGGTAGTGCAAAATAAGAGTGTTCAATGTTACTATTTAAGCCAATAGATTAACTCTTCTCTCCTCGTTAATGTTCAGCTTTCCCCGTACACCGAGCATGAAGACACTACATGTGAGTTCACTAATAATAATAATAATCCTAGATAAAGCAAGCAGGGTCCTGGTGGAGTCAAGTGGAGCATCTGCTGAATGGCTTATGCAGCCATCCTCTTCCTTTCCATTGGGGACACTTCTGCAACCAGGAGTGCACTCCACAGAGGAAGATAGGTTAACAGAGTTTGTTAATATGGTTATGTTTCTCCTTACTGTCAGAAAATTCAAAAGGATTTGTAAACTTTTAAGTGCCACCGCCTACCTAATAACAATAAAGGAGAATTCCAGTAGATTATGAGTTATGGTCGGGCTGACAGATGACTCTGTGGCCCTCCAAAAGCAGCAGCTGCAATAGTAGTAGTAGGAATGCATGTTCTCACTATATCTCATAATCCTTGAGTTTTTATTAGCAGAGTGCATAATTAGAAAATAGAAAAATAACCGCCATTTATTGTAAAAAAAGGGGAATTTGCTGAAGAGACATAAACTCATTTGTATTATTATAGTAATCCATAATACATGTTTCAGAATCCAAACCTTCCAACACTTGAGTGTTATTATTGGTTCTTTGGCAGTTATAAATTGCCTGTTACCAAAGCGATTAAAAACATTTATTTATTTGTGCCACATAGACCAAATCATCAGCATGAAAATAACAGTGTTAAACATCATCCTCTGTATTTTCTTGAAATATTAAGACCTTTGGCTCCCATCTTAAATAATAAACTAAAATAGTAGTGAGCATTTGTATTGTAACAAATGTTTCCTTGCACATCAAGGAAAACAGGATATTTTCTTTCCCAATGGTTTGTGTGTGCTTGTATGTTGTATCTTTTAATTGTAATTAAAAGCAACGCTAAACAGTGTAACATTGGTGCTATTTCCTGTTATTTTAATCGTTTGTGTGTGTGTGTGTGTTTAAAAACCCACAGGTCTTAAGAATATATCAAGCTTGGCTGCAGGATTCTCCAACTGCCTGATCCTACTTAAAAGGTTAAAAAAAACCCTCCTGTAAATCTATCTCTCCAGCAAATACCAGCTAAGGATTGCTCAGTGTACCAGGCAGGTGCACATCTAGATACAGTTTCTTACATCTAATTTAAACTTTACAATCTGTACAACTAGTTAATCTCAATGTAAATAATACACTTGCCATAGCTTTTTATGCAAATATGGCATAAATTGTATTCCTTATGTTGTATTCCTTCTCTTCCTTTCTAAATCTAAGAAAACTTGCCCGATGTTGGTAAAAATTATTTACTGAGCTTTTCACTACATTTTGAAAGAAGGCCTACTTTTAGAGATGGGTGCTATTTCCCAGGCCTTCAAACAAACTGCAAATTTCACAGTAATTATATGCTCCATGCTGCCTCTGATGGCCTGCCAATTCTACCACAAATAATGAAGATGCCTTGCCAATTTACAGCACATTATTTATCTTATCAGAACACACAAATTCAAGCAAATATGCCATTTATCTTTGTATATAACCCTTCATTTTTTAATAAAGACTTATGAGATCCAAACATTGTATATGCAATTAATTTTAGCAACATTGGTTTCCCAGTGAAGTTTAGTTTTTTTATTGTTAGTGAAACAACATCTAACACCGGTATGTTTTGTGTTATTGGAACTCAAACTGCTAAATACATTGAGGCACAGTCCTTAAAAGGTTAAGTATTTTTGTGAAATAGGATTTGCAAGCATAAGCATTAAACTAGTTTTAATATAAGGTAATCATTGCTTAATGTCCGCTTGTTCAGCAACCATTTTTAATTATGGCACTAAACGAGGGGTACTTACCCATAGATCCTTGTAGTTGTGACCATCGCAGCAACCTCATGGTAGCTTTTTGACCAATCCTCAAATTTACAACCACCCCAGCATGATCATGTGATCATGATTCAGGCTCACAATTACGTTGTAGAATCCCACAATCCCAGCTGTGACCTTTGCTATGAGCGTCTAACAAAGTCAGTAGGGAAGCCTTCACAAATGGTGGTCACATGACTGTGGGCCATGATCAGGGGTGGGATTCAGCCGGTATGGACAGTTTGGGTGAACCAGTAGTTCTGGAGATAGGCCTTGCCCATCCACCCTTGCACTATTCTGTCCTATCTTTCCTTTTTTTGAAGCCTACTGATTGGCGCAGCAGCTGTTTTGATTCACCGGGACTGCAGTAAAAGGTACATTTCTTGCTATTTTCTAATGCAACACATGGGCTCACTGAACCAGTTGTTTTCACTGGTTGAATCGCACCACTGGTTTTTACCACCTGGGATTTATCTAAATGACAGCAACACTTGGATCACTGGAATTAATGCTGTAAGTGCAGTCATGACACCATACATCATGACTGAATATCAAAACAACAGAGTTGGAAAGGACCTTGGGCGTCTTCTAATCCAACTCCTGCTCAACCAGGAGACCCTATACCATTTCAGACAAATGGTTGTCCACTCTCTTCTTAGAAACCTCCAGTGATGGCGTACCCACAACCTCTGAAGGCAAGCCGTTCCACTGATTATTTGTGACCCCAGTCCCAATTACTGTTGGTGAGGACTAACTTTAAATGCATTGGGACCCATAAATGATTTCACATTTCAGTTTGCATATTAGAGGAACATTTTTAAGGCAGATAATTTTGAACGGAATCAATGAAATGTTTTGTTTGCTTTATGAAAATGTACACTTTTCTAAATTACTGATAGCTTAGTTTAGAAATAGCAAAGACTGGGAACTTGAAATTTACTTTCTAATTTTCTTTAACTAGGAGTCTTTATTATTTATTATATCTTTCTGTTACAAAAAAGAGAAAACAGATTCCTTCGGAAAACTCATTACCAAGAAATTATCATAAAACAATAGAGCAATGCATCTAAGTCAAATGTTTTGTGTACTTGTATAACTCAATAAAGGTATTTTATAACCTAGAATGTGAATTAAGAATTGTCATCTCTTTAAAAAAAAGAACATAACATTTAAGAGCCGTGGTGGTGCAGTGGTTAGAATCCAGTACTGCAGCTAGTTCTGCTGACTGCTGGCTGCCAGCAAATTGGCAGTTCAAGTTTCAATGGCTCAAGGTTGATTCAGCCTTCCATCCTTCTGAGGTTAGTAAAATGAGGACCCAGATTGTTGAGGGCAATAGGCTGATTCTGTAAATAGATTAGAGAGGGTTGGAAAGCACTGTGAAGCAATATAGAAGTGCTATTGCTATTGCTATCTGTATGATTCTTAAATTTAGAAATAATTGGGAAGGAAAAAACACATCTCAGGATACCATATTTGGAACACATATGTGTCTCCCTAGAGTCATTGGAACAGTGTCTCCAAGGATAAGAACAGAGGTGGTATTTAGCTGGTTAGGACTGCTTCTGGCGGAGCACTAGCAGAACTTATGACCAGTTCAGAGAACCAGCAAATACTCCGCCCCTTCCAGGAGTCCGCACAGGGGCACCCAATTGATCTATTTGCTGTCTCCCAGCTGTTTGGGAAAACTGACCAGGAAAGCAGGTTAGTGGGGTGGGGAGGGAATGGAGATTTTACAGTATCCTTCCCCTGGAGTGGGGAGGGAATGGGGATTGTGCAGTATCCTTCCCCTGCCAAGCCACTCCCACCAAGCCATGCCCACAGAACCGGTAGTAAAAAAAATTGAATCCCACCACTGGCATCAGAAGGTTAATGAAATCAGATTACTACAACAAGCTTTAGAAAAGGCCTATCTATACTTACTCAGGGTTAAATTCGGTCCCACAGAGTTGGCCGCCTCAGGGTGCCTTTGGCCAGACAATGTTGGCTGGCGGCCCCCAGAGGGAGAGCCTTCTCTGTGGGAGCACCACCCTCTGGAATGGTTTGCCCTCAGGGCTTCGGACAATTCCCGACCTACAATCCTTCCACCGTGCCCTGAAGACCTGCCTTTTCCAACAAGCAAATCTAGGATGAGCCCACCATTAGTTTTAATAATTTGTCTCATTTGATCCCAATTTTAAATCTGTTCTCCCACTTTTAAATTATATATTGGATTTATGAAATTTAATACGGTTTTAAAAATTTTGTATTGTATTGTTGTTTTTATTGCTTGTGAGCTGCCCTGAGTCCTCAGAGAGAAGGGCGGCATATAAATCCAACAAAATAAATAAAATAAATAAATAAATAAATACACTGCAAGAGAGGTCTTGTAGTAGTCTAACACTGGGTGCTAAAATTCACACTCTCAGTTCAATCTCTTTCACAAAATGGTTATGGGAAATGGGAGGGATGCTCTCTATGGGAAATTGTCGTCCTGTGGAAAAGCAAGATAAATCTGATAAATTATAATAAAAGTTGGTTTTAATATAGTCAAACTTTTATTTGATAATTTTTTATATACCAGTTTTTTTCATTTTGACATTTCATTGTTAAAAAGTATTTTCCCCCCTAAAATGTATGTCTGTTGTATGAAAACACACACTGAAGCACAAGATTGATCATAGTTTTAAAGGCAGGAAAAATAGATTATTCATAAAAGGTAATTGCTAATTATGCATACCATCATGATTCCAAAGAGCTTAATGTTTTACACCAAATTGTAACACAATTTTAGTATACAACATAGTTCTAAATTTCTTAATTACAAGTTGTTTTGCTGATTTAATGGAATTTACTTGTCTACAGGTTTCCAAAGGATGTTAACTATTAAAACATCAGTTACCAGTTTTAGGTATTTCCCCTTTTTCAATAATAGCTGTGTAAGTAAACAATCCTTTTATATTTCTGAATAAGTAAATATCAGGTAGCACTCCCTGTACTGAAAGCCATCAGAAGGAGAAAGGCAACAATGCATATAATACTAAGCTTTTTCTATGTTAATGAGCACTTACTCTTTCCCTCTGATTACTGGGTGGGAAAAAGGATAGCATAGGATAATAAAAACATGAGACCAGTACAGGTACTCTTTGATTTATGATTGGTCATTTGCAACTGTTCAAAGTTATGACAGATCCCCCAAATTATATCTAGCTGATTACCTGGCCGTTTTTTTTAAAGAAGTATATTTGTGCCACAGTGCTTGCGGGCCTTCTGAAGCCCCTGGCACCCCCTCCCACATCTCTGGGCCAAGGCCAGGCCAGGCTCTAGGCCAAGGGCAGGGCGTCTCTGAGGAAAGGCAGACAGGGCTTGACAGGGGCACTGGGCCACAGCCATTACAGGCCTTCTGAAACCCCCGGCACCCCCTCCCACATCTCTGCTCCGGCAAGGCCGCCTCTGGGCCAAGGGCAAGCCAGGCTCTAGGCCAATGGTAGGCCAGCTCTGAGGAAAGGAAGCCAGGGCTTGACAGGGGCACTGGGCCTCAGTGGTTTGCAGGCCCCCGCGCCCCCTCCAACATTGTAGGCGACCTTACTTGGCGGGGTGGGCTGCTCCGTGTGTCTTGGGCCCATTGCCGCTGGGGCAAATCTGGAATTTATATGTATAAAACATGGCGCCACAGAGGTTTGAATATGGTGCCTCAGTCAGTTTGAAAACTGCACATGCTCAGTAGAGAGAGGCAAAACCGCATGTGCT
>JANHGC010009166.1:157674-168863 GCA_027560395.1 Boaedon fuliginosus
CTGCCTCTGCCTACCAGCATCCATTGGTATTCATCTGGCTAGCATCCTTAGCAAACAGCCTGGTCAGCTTCAGCACATTATCACAGCCTGATTCAGCACAAGCAGCTGATTGGCAGGTGGACCGGCCTCCCGGAATACCCCCAATCAGCTGTTGTGAGCCTCTTTTGGGCTGATATGCTGCTTCAACCATGCAGCTGATCATCTCAGGAAGCTCCAGTGTGTAGAGCAGGCGCGGCACAGTATGTTTTCAGTCAGTTCCAAGTAGCAGAACCACCTGAAAACACGATGCGCAGAGGCCAAAAAGGCCCCAAAATGTGATGTACAGAGGCGGCAATCAGCTATGTGCTCTGGTGATCCCCACAGCCTTGAACGAGTCTGAAACAGAACATTCAGAGGATGAAAACATGAGAAACAGAGGCCAAAAACGCGAGGCACAGAGGCAGCGATAGTCTGTGGCAATCCCTGCAGTCTGGAACAGGTCTAAAACACAACACGCGGAGGGTAAAAATGGTGGGTGGGGCTACATTTGATGTGTAAGATGAACCCTAATTTTCAGCCTCTTTTAGGGAGGATAAAGTATGTTTTATACTCCAAAACATATGGTAATGACTTTGTCATATTCATACACCTTGGCTGAATTCATGTAACACGATAGGTGTCAAGCACAAACAATAGGTCCATCCATAAAGGGTTCAGTTTACAGTTTTATTGCTGAAGCATATATATAGGAATCTTCTCAGACTAACAGTTTGCACCTAGGTAAAAATAGATAAGGTTCAACAGCATTCAACAGGGCCCTGAATTTGGCATCTTATTACTACATACTCTAATTACCCACTTAATTCCTCCCCCTTAATTCTGCCACTCTCTCCCCAACAATACATTAAATTAAGATTGAGGGTTTGGTGTATTGTAAGAACCTAGCTATTGCCTTAGCATTCTAAGTGAATCAAGCAAAACCATCAATCTATTATAATATTGCGTTCAGTTCTGGTTTTCACCAAAAAAGATGCTGAAAGATGCAGAAAGGATGCAGAGAAGAACAGCAAAGATGATATGATGCGTGGAGGCTAAACTCTATGATGAATAGTTAAGGAACGAGGTGTGTCTAGACCAATGAAAATAGGGGTGACATGATATCTGGCTTTCAGTGGTTGAGGGGCAGTCACAGAAAAGAGGTTGTTGACGTATTCTCCAAAGCACTCAATGGCAGGATAAGAAGCAATGGATGGGAGGTTTTTTTAATAAGTTTTTATTTTAAAATACAAAACACAAGGAGGGGAGGAGTTTACAAAGACAAAACAAAATTAGATAAAAACATTAAAAAAGTGAGCTAAAAGGGTAAAAAACAAAAATATATATTATCCCCTCAATTGAACACTAACAAATATATTGCAACAATAATAGTGTTCCTCCTTGCAAAACAGGTCCAAAATTTATAAACTTCAACATCTATTTGCAATCCAATTTGACCTGTCATAGGTATATAAAGAAACAATAAGCTAACAATTAACTAATCAACAGCAAAGTTAAACTTCAAAACACTCTGTTAACAATCTTACTGTAATTAATTAATTAAAAGTTTACAATGGTTTCTTATCTATCACAGATCATCCCAATTATCTCCAGTCCATTCAGGATCAAGAGTCTTCCTTAGAATAAAATTGGAATAAAATCTTTCCTTAGGATTTTAATTGAGAATTTTCCCAACAATTGCATCTCATTTCCAAAGCTGATACATCTCTGTTGTAAATATCTCTGCTGCATCCTTTCTTCAAGAAATCTCTGGGTGGAAGCTTGTTGAAGAGAGCTCCAATCTAGAACTAAGGAGAAATTTCCTGACTGTGAGAACAATTAATCGATGGAACAGCTTGCTTCCCGAAGTTGTGGGTGCTCCATCGCTGAAGGTTTTCAAGAAAAGGTCGGACACTCATTTGTTCAGGACGTACAAAGTCTCTGGCCTTGGCAAGGTGTTGCACTAGAGGACCTCAGCCCAATGATTCTGTGTTATATAATTCAAACAGTTACCCCTCTCAAAGAGTCTCCATCAACCCAAGTCAAAATGCCTAGGGAGGGCATTGCTCAGAGATTAGAAGGGAAGGAAGAGATTCAAAATAGCCCTTGAGTGTCATTATTGCCAACATTGTCAGTGAAATGTCATAGATCAGGGGTGTCAAACTGGCATCCCGCAGGCCAGCTGCATCCCATGCAGGCCACGCCCAGCCCAACTCTGTGAAGTGGGAAAAAAGTCATGATACGACACATGACAGTGACGTGACGTGACGAGTTTGACACCCGTGTCATAGATTGATCATACGGAAAAGCTTTCATGGGGAGGAGGGGGAAAGCTAGTTTAACACTGGAAGAGTTCAAAGTTATTAAGATAAATCTGCAGTAGGATCAGAAAGATGACATCACAAGATCATGTCATTTAAAAACAGTCATCTTTGTGCCTTGAGAAGTGGAAGGTGACAATGATCCCAGTTAAAAGTCCAAGACGACTTTAAACAATCCATAGACTAAAAGTTAAAAAGCTGCATTTTTAGAATTTGGCTTTGGGCACCATCACTTTCTTTTATTAAGGATGCATCCATTACATATACAGAGCCCCATCATACCTAGTTAGTTTGAAAGTTGGTAATCCAACCCATCTGGAGTTCATCAACTGTGGGAAAAGCACTAACCATAAAAACACTGGCCATCGGTTTTATAGACCTGAATGAGACTTCATTTTAAATGGGATTGTTTGTGTGTTTATACACATAGACATAGGTACACATATGTGTTAAATATACTGTATATACAATATATTTAACTTGATTACTAAGTTTGCACAACGCCCTGCAGAAACATGGATCAGCCAAACAGGGTGAAACCATGTTGAGCCCAAAATATAGTGTCCAAAGCTGGGTTTTTGTGATAAACTAAACCACAAAAACCTAATCAGAATTAACATAAACCAGATTTAGAATATAATGCCAGTTTGGTGCTAGGTCTAGCTTATCTAGTTAAATAATTTGGGAAAGCCCAGACAAAGAGTTACATCTATGCGTAGCTCTTGACTTGTTATTAGAATTGACTGGCAATTGTTTGTGTGGATGAGGTCACCTCCACAGATCCTCGTCCCACCATCAAAACATCCTCAGTGGAGGGTGATGTCATCCATTCCTGTGTTCCAGAAACGATTGCCAGCTAATTCCAGCAGTTGGGCAAGAAGTATAGATGCAGCCTCAGCCACTGGTGAACGAATTTGACACAGAATAAGGCAATATTTTGTATGCTGTTGCAATACCTTTATTCTAAAAACTCTTGTGTTATTACTGTATACATAACTTATTCTTTCTGGTGCCATGTTATGCACATTAAAAAGAAAATAGAATAAAAGGGAAGCTGGCAATATAAACATTACAGAAAACTGCCAAGTCTGTGTTAACTATCAAGGAAAAGTAGCGTAAAGCTAATTCCATTGAGGATTAAAATTAATTGAAATATCTGGGAATATAAAAAGAAGCATGCTTGATAGCGCAGAAAGGCTGTGCCAGAATATAAGTAAGATGTGGCCAAGACATTTTGCTGCCTGAAGCAAAGATTCAGTCATTGAAACTAAAACTTGGCCAAGTTATTTTGGCACGCTCTTAGCCATAAAAATAGAATAATTATTAAACATGCATACAGATCGTTAACCATTCATTGTTGCCTTAATATTCAAACCCTGCAGCTTAAGGCAACTACCTGGGTATAACATATGACTCATATATGCCCTTAAATAACTATTAATTGTTCTTTGGAAAGCAAATATGATCCATGTAACAAATCTCAACCTGCAGGCAGTCAAATGCCCCAATTTCAGTTTCACTGATCTTTAAAATATCTGCTGGACATCTAAAAGAGATGCAAAAAAAAAATCAGTCATAATGATCAAAGAAGAAAAAACAATCCAGGACAATGTGTCCACTAGTAAAAGGGAGTAAGAGGCTCTAATAGGGATGTATAAGACTATTGATAGATGGCCACTTCTCAATGTTTCAAGATTTTTTCCAGTTCTTTTTCTTCAACTCTGGCGTCTCCTGATACAGCAATGTCAATAATTTGTATGCTTTGGTTTTTGACAATTATGATATCTGGCGTGTTGCGTTCCAAATGATGATCCATCTGTATTCGAAAGTCCCACAAGATCTTCATCATCTCATTTTCGACAACTTTTTCCCATGATTTTCAGATACAGGTAAGTCATATTTTTTACATAATGACCAGTGGATTAATTTAGCAACTCGGTTATGTTGTTGTTATCATCATCAACATCATCACACACAGGAAGAGGTAGATCCTACCTTTGGGGACACTGGAAACCAAATGTGTCTTTTGATGTTTGCCAAGCTCCACTGTGTATATAGGTGCAGAGGATTACAAGAACTGGGCTACAAAAATATAGGGCATGCTACAAAAAGATAAAGGTCATCCCTCTCCAGTTTTGTCTGACTCTAGGGATGATGCTCATCTCCATTTCCTACCTGAAGGAGCCAGCATTGTCTGAAGACGCTTCCATGGTCATGTGGCCAGCATGACTAAGCAAAGAAGGTGCATAGAATTTCCCATCAAAGTGGTACCTATTTATCTACTTGCATCGGCATGCTTTCGAACTACTAGGTTGGCAGGAGCTGGGGCAGGTAGTGGGAGCTCACCCCGTCACACAGTACTTGGATGTTAAACTGCTAATCTTTTAGTTGACAAGCTCAGTGTCTTAACTGCTAGACCACTGTGCCCTCACAGAGAACACTAAATAGCAGCAAAGAGATACAGAAATGTTAATGTTTCATGAATTTTAGCAGCCCAAAAGTAGAATCTTTGTTTTTAATCTCCTTTTTCCTTTTCTTTTTCCTCTAGCCAACTGTAAATCATTTCTCTTTTCTCTGAAAGTAAAGTTAAAGACACACATGAGCTCAATTTCTAGTACATGTAATGTTAATGGAAACAATTAAAAAGGGTGGTGGGAATTGCCAATGTCTTCTTCCAGCATTTCTCAGTTTATGGTAAAGCCCTGGGATTTTCTTGGTGATTGTACATCCAAGTTCTAACCAAATTTGACTCTTCTTTGCTGAATTCCTTCACTTCACTACAAGACCAGCTACCGTATCTCTTTCTGCCATCTGGTAACCTCATCTCTTACTCCCCAAATCCTCTCAACATACCTCAGAATTGTTTTTATTACCAGATTATCTGATAAATTGCTCCAATCATATTTCTTTATTATGGAAGTTACTTTACCATCTCTATCTTAATGTATATAATATACAAATAATTAATCTATAAGTGTGATCCAATCTGTAGCAATTTTATAACGTTTTTAGAGAAGTGTCAGTAGATAGATTTAGATATCAATTGATGGAAAATGTAAAGGATGATCTTTGGAAAGGACTGTCTTGCTCTTAAAGGCATTAAATTTTTTAGTCTGTTGTATTTTTAACAAAATAATTGTATCCCATGTATAGGTTCTATTGATTTTTTTTTGTTGAAAAAGCTGAATTACAGAATTTTCCCAATGGAGCAAAATCGTTTTTTATAACTTTCTTTCATATGATGTACTAACTGGAAAGCAAACACCAAACGTGCCATTTTAAAAATTTATTTACAAAGCTGTGTACAACACGAAGGAATAACATTTAGAATACATATATTCATTCATATATAAACAGACTTCTATAATAGAATGACAGGGATATTTCTCCCCTTTTTTTCTGCTCAGTCCTTTCATATTTAAAACGTCTTCCCTTATCGTTTGCTGCAAATTTGGATTTATTCCGAAGAAAATTACCGGAGGAAAAATGAGAACCTTCCACAAAAGTGAAAGTTTGAGCGTTCTCGACATCCCGTTTTCCCTTTTACTCTGAATTTTTTTCTTTGCTTTTGCTGCTGCTGCTTCTCTTTTTTTGGACAAATATGGACCGTTAAAAAAATAAAAACTGCAAAGGAAAGTCCGCCATTGCCTCTCGCCCTCCCCATCACAAATATTGAAGAAACAGGTCGCCGCGGGTTGCGTGTCAGCTTTACCTGCAAGCGTCCGAACCCTTCTTACGCGTTTTGCCAGCCTGGTTTCGGGGCTCCGAAAGCCTCCGGGTTTACACCGCGAAGCCCCCGGGCTAAGGCAGAGATGCGGCCACTGGAGCCCATCGAGTCCGCAGAGAGTCGCGGCGAGAAAGGAGTCTCTTGGCGAAACGGGAGGCGTCCACGAAACCACCCCCTCCCCTCGATTCTTCTTCGCAGGATCGGAGAAAAAAAGGTCGGAGAGAGGAAGGGAAGGGAAGAAAGAAAGAAGGAAGGAAGGAAAGGAGAGCGGGTCCCGCGCTCGCCCGCCGAGCTACTGCGCCGGCCACTTAGCCTGGACCGCGGCGGCCGAGGCGGCGGGCTGCAGGAACTGTCCGGAGAGAATGTTTGTAGGCACGCTGAGGATGGGCGCGATGGCCGCCGTGGTCCTGGCTAGCGCCAGCGGCTGGTGGGTCAGCAAGCCCGACTGCGCGGTGACGGGCGGCCGGAGGAACGTCTGGGCGCTGACGGCCGAGGAAGAGCTGGAGGCCGGCCCGCCGCCCCCGGCGCCCGCCCCGATGATATTCTCGATGCTGAAGGAAGGCCGGCCGCTGGGCTCGGCTTTGACCCCGCCGGCCGCGGCGCCCGAGCCGGCCACCGCGCCGAGGCTGCTGAGCTGCAGCTGGAGGCTGGGGCCGAGCTGGGCGTTGAAGGCTTTCCGGCTCAGCTCGCCCGAGGGCAGGAGGGGCACGGCGGGCGGCAGCATGGGCCCGACGGGCGGGATGTAGGGGTACTGCAAAGCGGCCGGGTGCGGGTAGGCGCCGTGGTGAAGGCCGTAGGCTCGGCCGTAGGGGCCCGAGGAGGAGGCGGCTGCGGCGGCTGCGGCGGCGGCCAGGCTGTAGGCGCCGAAGCTGTGCATCATGAGCGCCGTCTGCTCGCGCAACTGCTCCTGCTGGTGCCGCTTGAAGCGCTTGCGGCGCCGCAGGAAGGAGCCGTTGTCGAACATGTCCTCGGACTGCGGGTCCAGAGTCCAGTAGTTGCCCTTGCCCGGGTTGCCCGGCTCGCGGGGGATCTTGACGAAGCAGTCGTTGAGCGAGAGGTTGTGGCGGATGGAGTTCTGCCAGGCCGGGAACTTCTCTCGGTAGTAAGGGAAACGGTTGCTGATGAACTCGCAGATGCCGCTCAGCGTCAGCTTCTTCTGCGGGCTCTGCAGGATGGCCATGGTGATCAGCGCGATGTACGAGTAGGGCGGCTTCACCAGGCTGCTCTTGGGCTTGCCGCCGCTGGAGGCAGCAGCCGCAGCGCTCGCCGCCGCCGCCGCGCCGGACGGCGCGCCCGGCGCCGAGCCCTCCTCGCTTCCCTTCTCCCCGACGGGGCTCCCGCCGCCGCCGCCGCTGCTGCTGCTGCCCGAGCTCATCTCCGCCGCCTCTTTGGCCAGCAGCAGCTCGGCCGCCTCGTCCAAAGCCAGCGAGGTGGGCAACCGAGCCAACCCGCTGCCGGGGCTGCCGGCGGCCTCCAAATCGCTGCCGCCGCCGCCGCCGTCCCGCTCCTCCAGGCAATCGTCCCCCTCGCCCACCACGTCGATGTCCACATCTTCCGCCGTCAGCACCGTCTGGCCGGACATGTCGTTAGCGCTCAGGTTGCCTGACAGAGTCATCCCAGCTCAGGAAAGGGAAAGCGGCGGGCTGAAGAAGGGTGGGGAGCGTCAATGAATTTGCGACGGCGATAATCGGAAGGGATTTAGAGTGTCTCTGTCGGGAAGGGACGGGGAGAAGAAAGGAAGGAAGAAGGGGGCTCCTGAGGACACTTGGACCCAAATCCGGCCCCTCTTAGAACAGGGGGCTTCTCCAACAGGTAGCGGGGTCAGCCGGAGCGGGAGCCCCCCTCCCCAGCCTTCCTCTTCTCCTTCCTGCTCCTCCTCCTCCACTACCTGCCGGCCACGGGGGCCTCCTCCTCCTCCTCCTCAACCAGCTGTCGGCATCCGAGAGCGGACCGCAACCTTTGCCCACCTTGGCGGCGACTGCGCTGACAGGCGCCCGGCGATCTCCGGGCCAAGCCTCACACGCAGCTCGAGTGCGACGCCGGCAAGCGGGGCGGCCACTCGGGGCTTTCCTTTCAGCCGCCTCTCCCGATCGCCAGTCAAGCAACAGCAGCAGCAGCAGCGACGACGGGGCGGCAGGGAGCAGGCAGAGGCCGAAGGGGCGGCGGCGGCGGCAAAACCGAGCGAGCGATTCGAGCTCCTGTAGCGTTTTCGGCTCCTGATCTGGAGCCCTTTGGGGTTCCTCCGGCCCGGAAGGACTCCCGACTTCCAGACACCTCCCGGCTGCTACGGGGCTGGACGGTGCTTTTCCCCAACCGAAGCGATCGGCGACCAGCGACCGTCTCGCGGCTCATCAGAATGGCTTGTGCCGGCCACCACCGAGGCTATTGCTGCAGGTGAGCTCTCTTCGGCTGCGGGATCTCCATCTCTCCTCTTGCCTTCGCTCCCAACCTCCCTCTTTCTCTTTGCCTTTACTCCTCTCTCTACCCCCACCTCGCTGTTTTCAAATCCCACAAACACCCCCTCCGTCTTCTCTGTTTAGGTCCCCCCACCCCCCTTTTTTTTCTTCTATCCCGAAAGGGAGGATGGGCGGAGGGAGAAAAGGTTCGGTTTGGCAGCCCAGCGAGCAGGAGAGGGCGGGGAATCCACGGGCGTTATAAGGAACTCGGTTGCCACTTAGAAAGTGCCTTTTTTAAAAAGGGCTGCCTGATAGATTACTTTCCAGTTAAAGATATACTAGGGGGCGGGGCCACGTGACGGCTTGACGTCAGCGCCCCCCTGGCAGGCCAAGCCCGGCTCAAGTTGTTTCAGGGGATTGTCAACAAAGAGACAACGGCGGCTTCTTTTCCCCCCTTGATCACCGCCAAGTGATCTGCTCGGCTCCCTTCAGGGAAAACTTGCCTAAAAAGGCCTCATGGCAGGTTCTCCCCAGCACGGCCCCTTAAAAACAAACATAACATCTGCCCAGGTCGCCAATTTTATTCCAATAGGAATGGATGGAGCATCAAAACAAATCAAAACAAAACAGCCACGCTGGAATTCGATGCACGCACGCACGCACACACACGCACACACAGGAGAGAAGGTGCCCCTTGCAATCTTTTCAGAATTGGGCATTCACACACACACACACACACACCTCGCGCCTGGGAAAATAATATTTTCAAAAGAGAGGTGAGAGAATGGAAAGCAAAGTAAGTCTTCAACTGCGTCAGTCAGGCTGGATTAGGGATTAAGTGATAGAGCCAACTGTAAATACAATTATTATGCTGCTTTGGAACGTTTTGGTTTTTTAAATCCGTTTTTTGGGGAGGAGGTTTGAACATCTCTATCCCCTCCACAACTTCAGAGAAAATGTTTTTTTTTTCTTTTTGTTTTTCTACTTTTTCTCCCTTTACCAAATAAATACCAGCATCCGCTGGGAAACGAAGAAGGAAAAGGTGGGTAACTATTCATCTTGCAGGTCAGTTGGGGATCGAAATAAGACCCAAAGACATAAAATAACCACGCCTCCCTCAAAACAAATGGGGAGAGAAAGAAAAATAACCAAAAGAAGAGAGAGAGTGTGTACGCTGTAGCTTTATTATTATTGGTGGTATCTTGCAGAGGTGTTAACGACGTAATAATAGCTCATTAGCATATTAAAAAGTAGGAAATGGGGAAGGGGGAATGTGTGTGAATGGAAATATTTTGGTATTCACCTCCAAGGTAAGCCTTGTCCCAAGAAAACAAACTCCAGGAGGTAGCCAGTTCTCAAAGTTTGTTGCAAACGTCTATTTCCTCCTCTTTAAACAAAAGCCTCCGTTTCCAGAGAAAACAATTGCTTGAGGGTTTAGGTAGGAAATGACTCGCTTGGTAGGTGGCTTTTCTTTTTGTTTTTTGTCCTATGTTGTAATGATTGTTGTGACTTCGGAGAAATGTTGATAGGAACAACATCGACAACAACAACAAAAACAACAGTCATGGGGCGGGGGATTTTTTTTCCTGAATCTCCAAAAAAAACGCCCCAATCCACCTGCTGGGACTGCCCTTGTGTTGGCGGCTTTTGTTTTCATCACAACATTTTTACAAGCTTTCGGATAAAAAGCGAGACATTTTCATATTTAAAGAGGAGCGAAACCCGCGAACCTAAAAGGTGGGTCCGTCTTGCGAAGGAGAAAAGGGAGTTGGCTTAAGACCGAGTGTGGAAACGTGCTAATGAAAACAGAAATGGCAAGAATAGTATACAGAAGGCACCGGGTGGGGGAAACACCCCCCCCTCCCAGTGATTTATGTTCTGAGCAAAGGGAAAGTAAGGGAGGGGGAGAAACCTGGCTCTTTGCATGGAGACCATACCTCCAGATCCCTGATCACACGAGAGACGCTTGCAAGTTTTACCTCTGGAAAAACCGCCGTCCGTAAGTTACATTTCTCTCCCCTACCCCACCTCTACCGCCGTCGCCCCGCCAATCGGTATGGTATGGAGGGGCGACCGCCCTACTGGGTGATCCGTCACGGGACATCCCAAAAAACAAGCGGACAAGACTTCGAGCCAATGTGACGCTGTGCTATTTTGTCCTTCTCTGTTTTGCAAAGCGCTGCCTCGCGGTAGAGCGAAGGGACTCTCCGTAGCTCCTTTTCGGAAAGCTCACCTTTGCAGCGGGTCTTCGGCACGATTCCACGATCGCTGCTTTGGAGCGATTGATTCCAGCTCTGGGACTCCTTTAGCCAGAGAAAGCGACTGTTTCCAAGTCTTGATTAGGTGCGGGTCCCTGTTCGCGGGAAGGATTCGTAAGCCAGGTTTATCGCACGCCACAAACACGCGTCCTCTTTTGAGTCGCCGCGGGTGACCGTGGAGGCTTTCTCTGTCCATTTTTTTTTTATTATTTTTCCTTGGTCTCTTCGTGATGGAGCCTTTACCTTTCGATGGTCCCGGGGTGAATCTCGACCCTTGGACCAATAAAACCTTTTGCAGATCTCCCCTGTGCGTGTGTTACAGCAATGAATAAAAGGAATCCGAGCAGGAGTGGGCCGACCTCGTCATTCCGTGAGGGAAAACAGTCCCTTTCCCAAATACAGTCACGCATTACAAAAACATCCGTTTCTCGGGTGATTTTCTGTGAAATCTCACCGGGGATTGTAACAAGGT
>JANHGC010009166.1:226482-243746 GCA_027560395.1 Boaedon fuliginosus
ATTTATTTATTTATTCGATTTATATCCCGCCTCTCTTCCCCAGTCAAGGGGAATTCGAGGCGGCTTACAACATTAAAAAAGTACAATAGTACAATAATATAAAAATAATCAAAGCATATTCATACTAATCTCACTTACACTCAGGGGCGGGGGAGATGTTAATTCCAAGTCTGCCAACAGAGCCAGGTCTTAACAGCTCTGTGGAAGGCAAGCAAATTGGGGAGGGTTCTGATCTCCATGTGGAGTTGGTTTAGTAGCTGATAGAATTCCAGAAAACAAAGGACATTTCTGTTTTTTAATTATTTCTTCAAATATTTGCAAAAGGGGACAAATATGTATGGTACAGGTAATCCTTGACTTACAGTCCTTGACTTTGTTTAGTGACTGTGTGAAGTTCAAATGGCAGTGAGAAATGACTTATGACCACTTTTCACATTTATGATTGTGGCAGTTTCCCCATGGTCATGTGACCAAAATTCAGATGCTTGGCAACTGGCATGTATTTATGACGGCTGCAGCATCCCAGGGTCATGTGATCACCTTTTGCGACTTTCTGACAAGCAAGTGGGGAAGCCATATTCACTTAACAACCATGTTACTCACTTTACAACTGCAGTGATTCACTTAATATACTATGACAAGAAAGGTTGTACAATGGGGCAAAACTCACTTAACAACTCTCTTGTTTAGCAACAGAAAATTAGGCTCAATTGTGGTCACAGGTCGCGACAAGAGACAGAGTGTGCAGTTCAAACTACAAATAGTTTCATCAATTTAATGGAAAGAGCATCCATGATAGCCCAATGCCAGGACTGCATTTAATGTAGGGGGTGACATTTATCTCTCTGCCGAATCCTTTTTCAATAGGAATCTTGGAAACCCCAACAAAACTGCTGGTATCTGTGAAAATGAGGGCTGAGTGTATTCCAAAAAGTAGTCAAAAAGAACATTCTGGCATGAAAAAATGCCAAATTCCTCTAGACTTTTTTTTATAGTTCTGTACCTAGTTTTATTTTAAATGCCAGTTTTATGCTGGAATAATGGCTTTTGTCTTTCTTCAATTTCCTTGAGTTCCCTAGTTTCATTTATTTTTGTTTTTAAAGGAGGCATCTGATACTTTTGCAACATGCCTAGAGATCTTATTAGGCAGATTAAAAGTATTAATGAGAAACTCTCCCCAAACAATTAATGAGAAATTTCTCCCCAAACAAAAACAAAGCATTATTTTTCATCAGAATATTGGAATGATCCCTCACTCTATGGAATATTTATTTAAATCCAATGTGGTCCTTCTAAATGAAGGTACTCCTGCTCCTGTTCAACTCTAAGATAGTTATAAGTAGGAAAAAGCAAGAGTTTTAAGACAATGCTGGGCCAAATGAACAAAAACGATTACAATTTTATTTAATTGACTGCGTAAATATGCTTATTTCTTCTTTATTTCATAATTTCCCTGGTTTTTTTCAGCTTTAAGAATTGCAATTCAAGGGCAATTTTCAGAGAGGGATCTGGGGTCATGGAAAGCCTAACCAACTCTCAGGCCACAGGTTACTTCTTCCAATTATAACAGCTGGTATTAGGCAGGCATGATTACGTTTCAGAATTTAATGTGCAAATAACGATAATGTAGGTCTCTATTAATTTGACTAGAGATGATTCCTTCCTTCCTTCCAAGGAATAAACCCAAGCAAGATTACCTGATGCCTTGGTTATTGCTCCAAATATTTATTTATTATTTATTTCTATTATTCATGGCATCTACCATACTGTCCCCTTTAGCCATCAGAGATTCTTTTGACATAAACGCTAGAAAATAGTGGTAAGGACTGTCCCATTGATAGGATACTGGAGGTTTTTAAGAAGAGATTGGACAATCATTTTGTCTGAAATAGGCTTTCCTGGCTGATCTGGGGGTTAGAATAGAACACTTACAATGGCCCTTCCAGCTCTTTTATTTTGTTATTAGATGTAGCTTGCTATTGATTTAAACTATGGTATTTGCTTTTTTACATCTTTTAGAACAGTGATGAGCAACTGTGGCCTCTATATGTCTTGTAGACTTCAATTCCCAGAATTCCTGAGCCTGCATAGTGGCATAGCAGGTCGAGGAATTCTGGGAATTGAAGCCCACATGTGTAAAGGGGCCATAATTGCCCATCTTTGGTTTATAATCATGACGTTGTGGAATTTTTATTTAAGCATTCTGTTTAGTGTTAACTAAACCCAATAGCCTAGTGAAAGGTAATGCTGGCCCTGTCTGAGCCCTTCTCTATTGCTATGTATTTGTTCACATCCTTGATGCATTAAATCTCTTTCTCGCTTCCTCTTCTGGGTGTTTCAAAACATGAATATTAGTGACTATACGAGAGTCTACTTTATAGACATATAATCAATGAAAAGGCGTTAATCTGCCCTAAACCTCTCTTCATCTATTGGAAAGGTAACTCCAATAAAATGAGGTGGGCAAATCTTTCAGACAGTAATATGAAACTCAGAAAATGTTAAATCTTCATTATCAGAGGGCTGGACTCTTGCTCATGTGGTATGCTGCTTCTCTTGACCACTGATAGATTTAGTAGGTGCTTAAACAAAAGAAAAAGAAACATCTCTGGTGCTGCATCTTGTAAACTCCTGCATTTGGGACATGTTTAATATGCCTGTGAGCAGAATTCCCTGCATTCAGTCAAGATTTCTTAAAGGACAGATTCTCTGTAAATTATTAACTTTTATTGCCGCCTTCTCCAGATTCATTTAGATTAACATTTAGCATCGTTACTCTTGAACTGACAAGCTGTAAGGATTTCCCCCACCCCCCTTTTGTTAAAGGAAGATGCACCGTATATATTGCTGACCTTTTGCTTATCTGGAACTTAACACAATAAAGTAGTGGAATGGCAGGTTGAAGGCCGAGGGGTTATGGTTTGAGTTTTCAAGAGTAACTTCAGAAGAAAAAGAAAGGGGGATGTTGATAGCATAAGCTCAGGGTGCAATAATTTTTTTAAAAAAGGATATTTGCATTTCAAATATTAATGACCTGCACTAGCAATTTCAGGGATTTCATCTTTGCATAAATGAAGGGCAACTCCAAATGTCTGACCCTTTTCTGAATTCCTGGCCACCAATGTCAGGATGCTGCAGGCTATTTTTGAAAAAGAAAAAGAAAAAAGGCTACACAACAGGCACCAGTGGTTCAGTGATGTCACTAGTGGGGAGGTCTAAAATGTCCATTCCATTTCTTAAAATTTGGAAGGAGTGGGGGAGCAGGGAGAGAATTTAGGAAGTTTAAGTGGAGTAGTGTAGGTATGTTAGTCCTATCGGAAGTTGAAGGCAAACATTTGATATCTTAGGTTTCAATTTGTTTAGAAAAGCAGAAAAAAATGATGCTGTATATAGGCAATATGCCAGACCCCGGACGTTAATGAAAGGAACACAATTGATGCATTGTCTATATAGAGTGCAAAAATGGGCAGCCCCCAGGCAGTACAATTCTTCTGTATAATTTCAAGACTTCTGCAGGAGGGTTGAAATTTCTCATTTGTTTGGGCAGTAAAGCACAGAAGCAGAATAGATGCAGGGAGTGTTTGTGAGAACTGTCAATAGCCACCAGTGGGTTCTAGGTCAACCTATATTCAGGATCAGTGGCAACCAGTAGCGCAAAAGCTGATAGAAGACAGGAAATGACAAGCCTCCAGAAGAAATTTTCACATGTTAATACATTGTCTTTGAGTTTCCCAAGATTAACTGCTGAAAATCAAACATGCTTTTGGCCAATTACAAGAGAAACCAACAAATAGGTGTGTGGATACTTCACTCTGTTCTTTCCCCACCATGCCCGAAGGAGAGATATGCAACTATGCGTTCGTCTGAAGAATTATCATTTCTTCTGCACATTTTCACCTATGTGTTCCTTTTAGGATTTTATTACAGGAGCCAAAAGGGAAATTCGCTAGGCATTTATCCTACGTGGCTACTTTTTCAAAACTAGTCCTTCCTATAGAAATCAGCAGTCCCACAATCAATAGGCTACATGAAGAGGGATTTCTGTAATATTTTCCCTGTCTTCTCTTTTAATACACAGCAATCAGCAAACAAGCTAAGTCTATAACGAAGGGCCTTCTCAGCAGATAAATGCAACATTATCCTGAGCTCATAAAATGTGTACAGGACTGCTGTTGAGAAAACCAAGCTGAGTGACAAGGGAGAGCTTTTGATGTGTGAAATAAAGGTAGCCTTCTGGGACTTATTGTCTTACTAACACCACAACACTCTTTCCCCCCAGTATGTGGTCATATCCAGAGGAGTCTGAGCCTCCTTGCTCCATCCCTCTGCTATGGTAGCAGCCACTTCAAACATAGCTTCATGAATAGGAGCTCATTTGACCCTTGACCAGAACCAGCCTCTAAACTGGCAGACAGAGAATCGGAGTAATTTGTATAATTTCAATTAGTTACTAGCTGCATAACAGAGAGGTCATGGCTTTCTGAGGATGATCATTGCCCATGGCAACCCGGCTTCAATGTACAATCCATTTCAAAATACTTTCACTTAATAAATGTAAGTTCATATACAAAGCTCAATTGTTGGATGGGGACAACAAAGCTAATTATCTCGTGCTGCCCCTGAATGAGCGGAAGATGACATAATTTTGTCGGCAAGTTGCTTGTTATTAACAAAAGGGAACAAGAGAGCGAAAAAAGGAGAATGGCAAATAAATGGCTTTAATAATGCCAGATGAATGAGGCGTATTGATCTCTGGCGATGTAAAAAAAAGAGAGGCAAGTTTGTGTAAGAGCACTGTTGTTGTGCTACTGTGAGCCGGCGGTTTTTGTTCCGCAGTTTGTTCTGCGCACCAAAATTCTGAAATTCTAAAATCAATGTTGCTATTGTTGGGCCCAAACAGGACACCCATACTCCAGACAATGCAAAGAATTTCAAAATATAGATAGCTGCCTGATACATACAGATTGGACTGCAAGAACGCTGAGGCTGTTGGTTTTTTCCCCCCTTTTCTGGAAGAAAGGGAAGCTTGTTCAGAGCCGCACACAATGGCGTGTCTACATTGCCTGAAAAACTTCTCAAAGCCCATGCAATAATTCAAGCCTTTGATTTGAAAAATGTTTTCTGTGCCTTCCTCCACATCTGCAAATACCTCTTTTTTCCTTTGATGCCAGCCAAAAGTTGTTTGCATTTGAATGCTTTCCACTGGAGAAAGGGAGAGTCAGAAAAAAGGGACAACCGTGAGCCAGAAGGCTAAAGGGAAGAAGGGAGCCTGAAGAAGTTCAGCATTGCCTGAAGGGTGGCTATTTGGCTTTTGTTTTTTGGTTTAAAATAAAGGTTTCCTTCTCTCATGTCACAATCTATTAGCCACCTAGGAACCTGGAATCACAGTGCTTTCCCCTTCACACCCTACATGTGGAGCAGATTTGACGGGGTGTGGAAAGCATCACAGGCGCTGCACTGTGACTGCGTCGCCTGTAATCAGGCTGTGCTGCTCCTCAGATTAATCGTGACAGTAGGCAATATTTCCAACATTATTAGAAGAGAAACCTAATATTTTGGGACATTGGGGATCTCTGAGAGGTTGTCCATCAAAGTGAGGACCTTCATTTTCTGTTCCTTGGATGGGTAACTTTACCTATTAACCGTTTAATGGGTGAGAGCTTCGTGAGCATCCCCACCCCAGTTCGGTCTGTTGCATGCGCAGCACACGTGAATGATAACCTACTGGGTGCCTAAAGTTAATCTTGGATGCTTTTTTGAGATTCCTGCCAAACAGGATTTTTTTTGTTTTTTGTTTTACACTGATGGCGCTTTGGGACACATCACCTGCTCCTTGAATCTGTTGAAGTGGGTCCCAGTTCAACCCTTCACCTCCTCATCTATTTGCTAATTTGTTTATAAATCCATGAGCATTTGCAAGATGTAAAACCCAATATTAGTGTTTAGTTAGCATCTGTCCCATCTTTTGCACATAGCACGGTGGGGAATTGTTTTGCTCCGCCAATGATATCTCAAGTGCAAACTTGCTGAGCTACACCAAAGGTGAGTTTAAATATGGAAATGTTATATTATGCAGTAGGGTGAACACGGTGTCAGAGTTAATGAAATTATGTTTGGGCTATTTAGAGGAATCCAACAGATAAATAAAGAAGATATGGAAGATTTGTTTTAGCTTGGCGGACTACTCATCTGTACAAGCCGTAGTGATGGCCCTATCCTAATTTATTGGTATTGTAGCTGATCTAAAAGGAGATGAATAAATTTTGAAGAATTGTGCCTTTTGGTTGATTTACAGAAATTCTCCTTACAAGTTCTGAATTTAGACTAATTACAATATTTTACTGTAGATTTGGTCTCCTGATTCTTAGGATTATTAAGAAGTGTGATGGCTCAGTGGCTAAAGTTGCTGAGCTTGTCAGCTGGAAAGCTGGCAGCCCAGGTTCAAGACCTGACTGCCATGAGACGGGTGAGCTCCTGTTACTTGCCCTAGCTCTTGCCAACCTAGCAGTTTGAAAGCATGCAAATATAAATATATAAATAGGTACCACTTCGGTGGAAAGTGTATAGGCATGCTGGCCACATGACCCTGGAAAGGGTCTTTGGACGGCGCTGGCTTTGTTAGCTGGGCAATGGAGATGAGCACTGCCCTCTAGAGTCAGACACCACTGGAAAGAGCAAACCTTTACTATTATTAAGCAATGAGTGCATGCAAGCATGCTGTTCCATTGTAAGTAAAAGACATTTGGAATGGGGAGTGGATTTTCACTCATCCATGCCACAGGTGCATGGATACGTAATGCATGAAACAAGATATGTTCAAGTATGGGGAAAGTTTTAGTAAGATCTCAAATGGTTCTTCAATACCTTAGAAAAGGTGTGTCCAACCCAAAGCCCACAGGTTGCATGAGGCCCTGGACAGCTACCCACAAGATACTAAAACATATAAAAAAATAAAGGAAAGTTGCCCAAGGCAGTTCCTCTTTACTCAATGCAGCTCAGGCAAGCCAAAAGGTTGGAGAAGGTTACTTTCATAGCTTGCATACAGGTAATTCTTGACTTACAACCATTCATTTAGTGACCGTTTGAAATTATTAGGACACTGAAAAAAAGTTACTTATCACTGTTTTTCATATTTAAGCCTGTTGCAGCATCCTCACAGTCACATGATGAAAATTGGGGCATTTGCCACTTGGCAGGTATTTGTTATGACAGTTGTACTGTCCTGGGGTCATTTGATCATCGTTTGTAACCTTCCCAGCTGGCTTCTGACAAGCAAAGTCAATGGGGGAAGCCAGATTCACTTAACAACTACGTGATTCTCTTCACAACTAAGTGATTTGCTAGCAATGGTGTCAAAAAAGATCGTAAAATGGGCCACAGCTCACTTAACAACTGCTTTGCTTAGCGATGAAATGGTTAGGCTCAGTTGTGGTTATAAGCCACAAGGACTACCTGTGCTGGAAGAATGAGAACGTCCCAAGGTATTTGTTTAATATCTACAGTTGACAATAGAATTGTATTTGGTATTTGGGACTGGCACTTGAATTTCTTATTTGAAAACATGAACTAAGGATCTGGTTAATATCTGATAATCTTAAAATTGAAAAATTAACATTTGTTTTCAAGCAACAATGCTCCCCCCCACAGGAGATGTATGATCTGACCCATAGTTTAGGGTATTTTCCTTCCGAAGAAAAGAGCAAGAACAAATTAAGGCCAAAGAATTTCCGGATTTCTCTTCCAAAAGCATTTCAGCACTCCTGGCTAGTATTCCCACTGGCCCTATCCATCATCATTGATAGTTTGAGAACCAATTCATTTATCACAGGGCTCTAACATTGTCACCTAGAGCTCTGGCTACATAGACCCAATTTCTTGGATTTGGTCTTTCATGTGGCCTCTTCCCTGCTGGCATCCACTCAATCACTCCACTTGCCATCTGAACTTCTTCTAAGCGATCCATATGTCATACAGTTCCCAACCACCTGGTGGTTGGGGTTGCAATGCCGACTTCTAGCGCTACTTTATTGCTCCTTTGTTTGTTCCCCCTATACTGGTATCATCAAAGACTCTGCAACGCAATGACTGAAAAACTTTTGGAATTATTTTTTTCTTTTTCTTTTTTGCACATTTTTTTTTGAATATATTTCAGACGGTATAAAGAATGACAATCATTCCCTCCATGGAGACTCCTTAATTGATTAAATCTACTTATCAGATCAGTTGTAGGCCAATAGGTGTCAACATGGAATGTAATAGCAAACAATACAGGTAAATCCTCGACTTACGACCACAGCAGAGCCCCAATTTTCTGCTGGTAAGCGAGACAGTTAAGTGAGTTGTATCCCATTTTATGACCTTACTTGCCACAGTTGTTAAGTGAATCATGCAGTTCTTAAGTTAATAATGTGGTTATTAAGTGGATCTGGCTTTCCCATTGAATATGCCTGTCTGAAGGTCACAAAAAGTGATAATATGGCCCTGGGACACTGTAACCTTCACAAATATGAACCATATTTGCCAAGCGTATGAATTCTGATCATGTGACCATGGTGATGCTGCAATGGTCATAAGTGTGAAAAACAGTTGTAAGTCACTTTTTTCAGTGCCATTGTAACTTTGACTGTTCTACTAAACAAATGTAGATCAAAACAATGAATTCTCATAAGTACACTTGAGTAAAAATAAAGCAGTGATTCCGAGAAACCAAAGTTTCACTGCAAGTTTTGACCAAGATACCAAAATGTAGCAAATGTTGTCCTTGACAATGAGGAGGATATTTCACAATTGTGGTTCAATTCCCTTTCTCCCCACCCAAATCCTTTTCTTACACCTCCATATATTTTGGTACTCCCTATAGAGGGATACAGAGAAAGGGTCCTTGGCAGATTATAATACTTGAGCAAGATTATATACATAGCACTATTTTTGATACATAGTGAATCTTAATCATGTCTACTCTGCACCATCATCCCAGGATATATTTTATCCACTCCTTCAAATCTTTTTTTTATATTGGATAAATATTTTAAAAAATGTCTTTCATCCCAACGGGGACTTGGGAATTTACAGAGACCTATAGCAGGTTGAGGCTTCTAAAAATTTGAATTATTCCATGGAATATCCAGCCTCTCTTTTTAACTAAATTCTGGAGGCATCCACATAACAATACAGTAGTATGTGTTTTTTTATATATTAGCAAGTTTTTTTAAATTATAAGCACAACAGAGTAGTTTTTAGTTTCAAAGTAACAGTAGCTCTACTACTATTAGGGTCTCCCAATATAAAGTGTTGAATGAAATGGTTTATATGAATGTAATGTCAATGTTACTATATTTCACAGCAATAACTAAACAATTGGCTTCTTTTATGTTCAGTTAGAAAGTTAGCAGGCACTGTAGTTGAGTCGATACAATTTAATATAGATCTGCTTATGGTATGTAAACTCTACTGTTTTGTTGTTTTGGACATATTATTTCTATTACAACACTATTCCCTATTTACTATTTGTTTCCTAAATTATCTTACCCCCTATGAAACAATTCCTGATTTGTGAAGTATTCTTTGTGACAATTCAATTCTTGGTCCTTTGAAGTTTTATGGTAGCTTGGCTAAAATGATCCAAGCAACTTTGGGTTTGAGAAGAACTGCTGTGAAGACACAGTTGTTGTGATGAAAAAGGAGGTATTCAAATAGCTTCCCTATGGTAGTAGTTTGAGGTAACTTGGCCCTTTAATAAGGAGGCAACTGCTTTCCGATATTCCTTGATTTCATCTGTTCTCTGTTCAGCTAGAGGTGCCTTGATTACAATTAATATTCCTGGCTGCAAGGGAGAATCAGCTCTAGCATATTCCCGTTAACTGCCTTTTGCTCTCTGACCATTCCTCTCATATAATTCTTGAGAAGTTAAGTAGGACCGGCCAACATTAACCTTATTACCAACGATGGTTTGAGCAATCCTACAGTCCTGAGGTATCAGAGATCTCTCAAGAATGGGGAAGCCAGTTTTCACACAGGATTAATTTCGCTGCCTCTGACCTTTCAGCTACAAATTGCCTCTTTTTTAAAAAATCTGACAGTAATTTCTGTTCCTTTTTGTTTTTGCTTTTCATTCACCAGTTTGCCCTATATTTTGAGATATTGTTGAACAATAGCACTGGATTCAAATATATGCATTGCTTAAATATGCTTCATTGTTTTTAAGGGTTTTTTTTAAGGCTTTTAAATTCGTTTTAATATATTATAAATTATTTTTATATTGCTTTTACTGTTGTAAGCCACCCTGAGTCCCTCGGGATAGGACGGCCTATACATTATATTAAAATAAATAAATAAAATAAATTGATTAGGATTATTATGGAAGTGCACAAAATAAATCAGAGGTGGATTGGATCCAGGATAATTTAGACACATAGAATGAAATTAGACTCTTCCTCTGAATGGAAACCCAGCAGAAGTTCCTTACTACCTCTTTCTAAATAGGTTCTGTAGGCTTTCTCTGAATTAAGAAAAATCTATCCAGTACTTTGAAGACTGTTTGAATGTTGAGAGAAAGACTAATAAGGAGTATCTGGCTTTGGTATGGGGGAAGGGATAGTTGGTCCTGGCAAGTA
This sequence comes from Boaedon fuliginosus, assembly GCA_027560395.1. Lineage (NCBI taxonomy): Eukaryota > Metazoa > Chordata > Lepidosauria > Squamata > Lamprophiidae > Boaedon > Boaedon fuliginosus. The sequence goes on from JANHGC010009166.1 coordinate 237,096, forward strand.
AGATCCGGATCAATCGATGATTCATAACTGGTTATGTCTTCCTTTGCAGCCATTTTATGCATTTGCAAGCTCAAGTGTCCCCCAAATTTTCACCCTAAAGGGTTAGAAACACACTATGTATTCATTTTATCTCTCTATCCTAGGGAATAACATGGTTCTACTGTGTAGCACCAACTGTATGACCTGTGTATAGTTCAGAATAATATTTCATATGAACTTATCTGCACACAAAAGACAGGGCACAGTGGAAGTTAGTTTATTGAAGGTTTTCAGAGTCAAAACTTTCTTGGTCATCAAGGTCACGGGAACTATTCCTAGCCTGTTACTAGTGAGCCTCGGTGGCGCAGTGGTTAAATGCAGCACTGCAGCCTATCTCTGCTGACTTGTTCAGCAAGTTGTCAGATCAAATCCCACCAGGCACAAGGTTGACTCAACCTTCCATCCTTCTAAAGGTCGGTGAAATGAAGACCCAGATTGTGGGGCAATAAGCTGACTCTGTAACTGCTTAGGGAGTGTTGTATAGCTCTGATAAACAGTATATAACATGTGAGTGCTATTGCTATCCATGTTGTAAGCCGCTCAGAGTTCTTCAGGAATTGGGCAAATTTAAACAGGATGTATCCTAACTCCTGAACTGCCTGATTAACCTGGAACCTTTTATTTTATTTATTTTATTTTATTTTTATTAGATTTATACCTCGCCTCTCTTCCCCGGTCCGGGGGAACTCAAGGCGGCTTACAACCAATTTAAAATACAATGATTTACAATATAAAATAACTAAATCAAACAACACATCCAAGTGGGGCACATTAATTCCAGGCCCTCCAACAAACCAGGTCTTTGTGGTTTTATGGAAGGCCAACCAGGTGGGGATGGTCCTGATCTCCACTGGGAGCTGATTCCAGAGGGTCGGTGCTGCCACAGAGAAGGCTTTAGCACAAGGGCCCGCCAGCCGACATTGTTTGGCTGATGGGACCTGTAGCAAGCCAACTTTGTGGGAGAGATGCAAGGCATGATGTCAACCAATATTTTTTCATTCTTGCAAATATTGCTATTATTGTGTCTGAGACATGGCCTCCCCCCTCAGAAAAAGTGATGGCCAAATTTAGATAGTGACAGATCTTGATAAAATTATCAGAAAATAAAATATAATAATATTTTTTAGATATAAGCTGAAATCCTATATTCATTTACATGGAGATAAACCTCACTGGACTTTAGGAACATTCTGAAATTCTGAATAGATCTTGATCAGATTGGATATGAACTACCAGCTGAAAATGGGTAAGAACCAGCCAAGAATGGTTAAGGATCATCATAGATCAAATGGTATTATTTTGGAAGAAACTCTTTCCCCCAGTAAGATGGAATTATTCTGGGAGAAGCAATTTTCCTCAGTAAAATGGAAAACAATATAAAAGTAATCTTAACCACTTCATGCTTAGCATTGTAGTCACTAGAAATATAGGCTGTTTCTTACCATTTTTCCTATTGCTTTTTTTTTCACCACAAGATGTTTCATCCAGATATTCAACTATCCAGGATTACAAATCTCACCTGCCCCAGTGTCGTGACCAAAGGCTACTTGTTTCTCCACAAAAAAGCAGTGTTTTCTGGTACCTGAGTCTGCCTGCCCTCATTTTGGGGGTGGAGCTGGTACTTTCACAATGGTGTAATCTTATTTTTTGAGACCTCATTCTTTCGATATGGTGGCCCAGCCAGTTTAATTCCCTATCTGACATGCTCTCCATTTTCTTAAAAAGAAGTGAGTAAAACATGCTTACATTGTTGCATGACCGTTTCTGCTGTTCTGCTCTATCTGGGAAGCTCTATTCCTGATATTGTTGGACTACCTGCTCAATTTTCTAAGAAATCTGGCAACATTGTTGGAAGCTTTCTAGGGCGTCTCAAGGAATAAGGCAGAAATCTGAAACAGATCCACAATCAAACCCAACTATCCCAAACAAATCATACTAATTCATAATTGAAAATATTTCATATTTAAGATGTAAATCATTAAATGCTAATTTTAGACATTTTTCAGAGGCAAAAATCTATAACAATATATTTTTTAGAACTTTTAGATACTGAGCTATTGTTGATCTTCTGCTGTGATCATTGTCTTTTCTCCCTCTTTCCCACTAGTATTCTTTTTGCTTCTGTTAATTATTTAATTTAATTTTCATGAGAGACTTTCTAGCTTGAGGGTGTTTTTGTTACACTAGTTTACTGTAATGTTCCACTGAATGCACAATGCTTCTCCAATATAGAAAATCTGTTTTATCATCAGTTTTCCTCAGTTTGTCCTGAGATTCTGATAAATCACTGCTTTTCCCTGCTCTTTTGTTCTCTACCTTTCATGCCACCTTATTACCTGTGATTCAAGGCAATAATTTTTAATACACGTAGTCCTCGACTTACAACAGTTATCCCTCTGAGAGTTGTATGCAACGAAATTTCGTTTTAATGTATGCCAATTAGTGACGTTCAAAGTGACAACAAAGTTATTCTAAGTCTAAGTTTTAAGTTACTGGCTGTTCAAAGTTACAACAGCACTTGTGTTCCCTGACTGGGGAAGAAAGACAGGATACAAATTTCATAAATAAATAAATAATAAGTAACTTATGAACATTTTTCACACTTATGACCCTTACTGAATGCCTGAATCCCCATGGCCACATGATTTATATTCAGATGCTTGACAATGAGTTCATATTTATGACAGTTGCAGTGTCCCAGGCTCATGTGATCCCTTTGTGCGACCTTCTGACAAGCAAAGTCAGTAGGGGAAGCCAGATTCACTTAACAACCATTGTCATGCCCCGGCATATAATTTTTATATACTGTTGTTGTTCTCTAGACCCATCTAGTGGTCAGACTCCATTTCCTTTAGTCTTTGGAGAAGGCAGAAGCACAAAGAAGAATCCATCTTAATCTGTGACACATGGTCATCCAAGGACAACTGTCAATCTTTTCCCTTGGTTTATAAGATTCATCTTACACCATACAGGTAGACCTCTACTTACAACCACAATTGAGCCAAAAATTTTAATTGTAAAGTGAGACATTTGTTAAGTGAGTTTTGTTCCATTTTACAATCTTTCTTGCCACAGTTGTGAAGTGAATCACTGAAACTGTTAAGTTAGTAACACAGTTGTTAAATGAATCTAGCTTTCCCATTGATTTTGCTCGTCAGAAGGTTGCAAAAGGTGATCACATGACACTGAGATACTGAAACTATCATAAATGTGAGTCAGTTGCCAAGAGTCTGAGTTTTGAAAATGTGACTTTGGGGATGCTGCAATGGTCATAAATGTGAAAAGGGGTCATAAGTAACTTTTTAAAGAACTGTTCCTCAATGAATTGTTGTAAGTCAACAACTACCTATACCAACAAAAACCCATGATTGTCTTAATTGATTATTAGAATGGTATTTATGGATGAAATTCTTGTGTCTTGTTCTTTGTTGTTAGTCATGAAGTAAAGAAAAGAAAGGATATTCCTGTCTAGAAAACATCATTATTTAAACTGCAGTCTTCTAGCTGGTTATTTGTTGAATATTACCTCAACACCTAGATATTGAAGCTGAAGCTCAAATACTTTGGCCACCAAGTGAGAAGAGAGGCTCACTGAAAAAGACGCTGATGTAGGGAAAGATTGAAGGCAAAAGGAGAAGGGGCCAGCAGTGGATGAGATGGTTAGATAGTGTCATTGACATAAAGAATGTGAATTGGGCAAACTGCGAGACAGTGGAGGACAGTGGGGGCCTGGCATGCTATGGTCCATGGAGTCACAAAGAGTCAGACACAATTGAACAAACAACAAGAAAACCTAGGATGTCTTGTGCTGGGGTAACTGTACTTAGGAATGGTTTAACACACTATGAAGTGGTTATTTCAGCTCACAGTGGCTTAAATTAAGAGTAGTATATGGCCGTGGATGACCAAGAAAATGTTTATCATGCTTTTTAAAGCATGATAAAGCTTGATTAAATAATTTTAATCAAGGAACCACCAAGAACTCCTCCATCAACACTGACAAAACCTAATTTGAGGACTACTTGTTATCGTTGCTAAATATTCAACAGTCAAGATCAATATTTTAAGACATTCTTTTCCAAACAGGCAGTGGTGGGATTCAATTTTTTTTACTACTGGTTCTGTGGGCATGGCTTGGTGGGCGTGGCTATGCAGTCAGCCAATCAGAAGTGGCATTTCCCGGTTCTCTGAACCAATCAAAATTATCACTACCGGTTCTCCTGAACCTGTCGGAACTGGCTGAATACCACCTCTGCACATACATCTCAAAGCCAATGGTTAATGCTGAGCCTGAGCCATTTCTGGCTATATAAGCAGGTTCTTTGTTTGTTTTCACATACCACCATGCAAAATCTGGTAAATTTTGATGTTATGTCATACTGTTTGTCAGAATAAGTATTGTATTAGTTATTTTTCTCTCCACTGCCTGTAATGCTTATCTGTGAATCAGACTTTCTAGAAATTACGTACTGAAGACATGTGGAGTTTATCTGATGCTATAAGAATGAATGCCTGATATGTGGTTTAATTAATGTATACAATTTTGGCATAGTAGATAGGCAGAAAAATGCAATATATACATAAACTTGCACATAGGACAGGAAAGCGTATTCCACTTAGAATCAAAAAAGCCTCTAGCTTCCTTTGCATATTAAAACAAATCTTGTCACATAGCAAGGGGTATAAATCAAATAAATAAATAAATAAATAAAATCCCTTTTCCTCCCTATATATGAGGCAGGTCTTCTTCAGAAGTTCTTTTAATAATTAATACAGTAATACATTGGATTTTTGTTTAAATTAAATAAGTTTCATATATACATAAAATATTCTTGCTGTTTAGTTCAGAAAGGAGGACTATAAAATAACTGGAACATTTTTTAAAACAAAGAATATCTTTTTTCACCTTTTAAAAATACACTTTTTAAATGTGAACCAAAATCTTTTTGAATATTGTAAATATATTCTTCCTTTAAAAAAGAATGTGATGTGAATTTTAGTACAAACATTAGAGAGCTGTGGACAGAAGTAAGTGAAGATGACAAAGTCTGACTAAAGACAAATTTATTTGTGTAGCACAAAGAAGAATAATTTCCCTCAAACAATTTAGAGGGTAGGATTTAAATATTGAAATGTTAATATAATCTCAAAACTTTGTCCTTAACTACAGTCGTGAACCTTACAATTTGAAGGGCACTATAATTTATCTTTCTGAAAATATCAATCAACAGCATTTTTGTTGTAACTATGAATTATATGAGCTATACAACTAATGCACAGAAGACTGTATTTTTAATCATTTACCGCAGTTTTAAATTCAAAAGGTTTCCCAGGGTAGCTTTTGTAATTTAATATCTAAATACACCAAAATACTACGGCACCTTCTGTCTCGTAAGATTATCAAATTCAGCTAAATAAAATGCATCATATCTTTACAGAATTTTTTTTATTGTTTTCCAAAATAAAAAATTAAAATTGCATTCTGTGTCTGAGTAGGCCTGTTGGGTACACACATATTTTAAAATTGCAATTTTAACAATAGTATACTTATTTTTCACATAGTAATCTACTCATAATTTCCATATATAAAAGTATTATCATTTCTTTTTCTGTTTATTATTACGTTCCATTATACAACATAATTCAATCACAATAAAATAGCATTTAATCATAACAAACAAGGTGGTTTACTGCAAAAATCATCAATCATCAGCACCATCTTTCCTTCTGCTCCTTTGACTCCCAGAACCTTTTTCAGCTGTTCTTTTTTACCTCTTATCTCTCAAACTTTTCTTGGTTCCTCCAAGACATTTGTCACCACACTTGTTTCAATCTTATTTTGCTCCTCATTTAAAAGTTCCAGTACTTTGTGGCCCAATTCTTGTAATTCATCTAGAGAGTTTAGTATAGAAGCAAATGATTTCTCCATTTTCTCTTTTCCACTACACCTAACAGCATGGGAAATAATTAATCCAATTCAAGTTCCCAACAGTCCACTCAACAAGCAGCCCCACAGATATTTCCCAGAAGGCCGGTGAGTTAGCTTTCCCTTCTATTTCAAGCCACTTTTATAGATAGTCCTTTCTTTGGAGTAGATAATAGCCTTTCAAATTATGTAAATTTTGCCACCAGCTCACTGTTAAAGGCACACCCTTTGGCCAGGTTTTTTTGGGAGTTTAGAATCAATTTCAAAAGTAAAGACTCACCCTCAATGAAACTCTGCTCAGATTTCCAACTCTTCCTCCTGCACTATCTTTCCCCGGAATGGTCCCAACTTCATGGTGACCATTTCTGCTCGCCTTCTAGCTGACTGTCAGCTATGAGGAGACGACCGAGTCTGGGAGGGGTATGCGGACCCCACACCCCACTTGGTAAACTCCTCTTCGCTTTGCCTCACCTACAGGGAATCTTAGGCTCCGAGGGGAGCCCCTCAGGCCAGCAGATCAGGGTCTGAACTGAGGAGCTCACGGATTCCACACCCAGTATCGCTTGAAGGAAAACCAGAAGCCCAAAATGCACCAAATCTTTGGCTATTGTTTGGTCTTCAGTGGAGGTGTTTTGTTGTATTTTCTCTTCAAATTAACAAGGATTAAAATGCACTATATCTTAATT
>JANHGC010009166.1:348268-358286 GCA_027560395.1 Boaedon fuliginosus
CTAGAGTTCCCCCTAACAGGGGAAATGAGGCGGGGTATAAATTCAATAAAATAAATAAATAAATAAATAAATAAATATTCAAGTTTTATCTATTGATTTATTTATTAGATTTATACCCCGCCTCTCTTCCCCGATCAAGGGGAATTCTTATTGGTGATGGTGGTGATGATGGTCAAATATCACTTGGCTTTTTCTTCACTAAAATCTGCATGCAGGTGAGCTTAGTGTGTTGGATGTTGGACATATTCCAGATCAGTTGCTCTTGGGCTGTTTTAACCTCAGAACTTGATGTTATGTTACCAATAGCTGGACATAGAGATAACAGGCGATTGTTACAGCCTTCTATGTGCAGAGATCAGATTCATTTTGTAGGGTTGAAGCCAGAGGTGATATTCAGCCAGTTCCGACAGGTTCTGTAGAACTGGTAGCGATAATTTTGATTGATTCAGAGACCCAGAAAATACCACCTCTGATTGGCTGACAGCATAGCCACGCCCACCAAACCACGTCCACAGAACCGGTAGTAAAAAAATTAAATATCACCACTGGTTGAAGCATTAATCCGTCCATCTTTTTTATGTGTTTAAATTCTCTACGTAGCAATAGGTAGACTCAAAGGACATACATTTAGGGCTAGATCTAGACTGCAAGAATTGAGATGCTCACTAGATGGCAGCAAAGAAAGAAAATGCTTTTTGCTACCATCTAGTGGTGTCAGGTTTTTGCACTTAATATAGATAAGCTCTATATATCTGTTTTATATTATTTTTGCTCAGAATGTTAGATTTCTGTTTGATGGTCTACACCAGGAGTGTCAAACTCCCGGCCCACAGGCCAGATGAGTCACACGCTGGCCATACCCAAGCCTGGTTTAGCAAAGGGGGGGCGGAGTCCCAATATGTCACATGCCGCTGCCGTGATGATGTGAGTTTGACATCCCTGGTCTACACCAAATTTCTGACCACATAAATTCATGTATTTGTGAGAAATGAATAAAGTACAGTGGAAGATTTATGCAAATACATTTTTTTATCCCAAGTTTTTTTTTCAGGGATATAGCTGATGCATTTGTTAATGATCAGGAAATATATTAACATGTACTTGCAATCCCAATTTGAACCCCAAATTCTATTCAAAATGAATGGTTTTATTTTCTTTATGCAGCAGGATTATCCTAGTTCTAGCTAAAATACCTTCTATTCTATAAGGAAGAAGATACACAATTTCCCCTTTTGGCCTTTTTTAAAAACAGAATTAAGGTGCCTTGAATTGCATGTCTATCACACTTCTCTTGAGCATTGTGCAATTTGCAGGACCCATTTTAATGCAATCTGAAGTTTCAGTGTTGTTTCCATTCTTTGGTATTCTTCAAAGCATGGTCTGAAGAATGACTGGGGGGAAATGATTGAGGGAGAAGAAAAGAAAAAAAGAAAAGTGGTTTTCTGTTGCATCTGCCTCTTTTTTCCATTCCTCTGTCTCTGAGCGAAGGGATGAATTGAGACGAGAGGGCAGGCTTAGTATTTTAGTTGACAATAAATGACATTTTTTTATTTTACTATCTTGCCATTTGCTCTGATTTTTGCAAACCAGTATATAGCTATGGTTTTTGCTACTAACTCTGGTTTTTGCAAACCAGTAATGAAACTGTGCAGTTAGATAAGCTGAGATTGCCACCTCAGAGAGGTGTCTAATCTTTTTCTCTTGTTCTGTATTAACCTGTCTTTTTATAAGCCTTACATTACATTGCTCTCTATTCCAGTGTTTAAATAGTCAAGAGTATTAACAGATTCTATTTATGGATATGTGTAGTGTAGTATTTGTCCTTTACCTCAGATAATATAATGTTCTAGTGAGTTTTGAGTAAGTTTACAAAACAGGACATTTTTTAAAAAATCTAAACACTCAAGGCCTAAATTTCACTTAGAAAATTACTGAATTTTTCCTCCCTTGTCCTTTCCTCTGTTCTTTTTATTCTAGTTTCTGTTTCCTGAATTTCATGTTTGTTGTTCAGTGTCTTTTGGTTATAATTTTATGGTCTCACAACTACATCATGTATCAATTCTTTTATCTCCCTGTGGTTCCTTATCATCATTTCCTGCGTACATTGGAGGGTCAATAATATTTTTTTAGTACATTTCCCCCCCTTGCAGTCCCATTTTTCCATATTTTAATAAATTTAAAATTTGTCCTAAAAGGCTGGGTTTGAATAACAAGCTATTCAAATTTAATTTAAAAGTTACAAGTTTTCTTTCTCTTTCCTTAATGGTTTCTCATCTGGAAAGAGCTATATATATTGTTCAGGATATATGGTATCTGTAGATACAAAACTTTAACAAACTTCACAAGTTTTTTTATAAGTGGGATAGAAATATCATCATTCAAATATTCGAGAAATCAAAACAGAACAATTCATTGATAATGGAGATGTCAAGCAAACGTGATAAAAGACTGACATACTATTTTACACAATTCTCATCCAATTTGCAATTTCTTTTCCTCAAGGGAATAACATAGAACAGAATTTAGGATGCCCAGCTCAAATGTGTCCAGATGTCTTCAGACATTATACATTAGTATTCTGTGAAGATTTGAGCCAGTGTTTGCTTCAAATGAAGCACCCCTGCAATTCTGTTTCAAAAAGGTAATCCACCTCTTCCTTCGAACAAGCAAAAATGTGATTGGTTACATGAAAAAGCTTTTCTAATTGTTGGAGATTTCAGAGAATGATCTCAGGCAGGGGTGGGATTCTACCGTTTTGTTCCATTTGTTCCCTTTATTCCCGGTTCGGGCAAACCAGTTCTTCTGGTTAGGAGCTGGGCTTGCCCGCCTGCCCCTGCGCTATTCGGAGCTTTATTCAAGCCTTTTTTGAAGCCCAGCTGATGAACACTGCAGCGCAATTACCCCCAATCAGCTGTTTTGACAGCTGCCGATCAGCTGTTTGGGAATGGAACATGCACATGTAGCATGGTAGAATCCCACCCCTGATTTCAGGCCAAGACAGAGCTTCTTTAATAGGATATCATTCATGGTACAAAGTGCCTCACTTAGGCAAATTAAAGCTGCCCCCAACCCCAAGCACAGGCCTAGGATAAATATAAGCACATAAATGATAAACTGAATTAATTCTCAGTTAGTGGAACCCACACTCTGGGGTCATGTGGGTCATGATGTAGTACAGGTAGTCGTCGACTTAACAGTAGTTGGTTTAGTGACCATTCACAGTTACAACAGCACTGAAAAATATGAGTTATGACAATTTTTCACATTCATGACCTTTACAGCTTTCCCACGATCATGTGATCAAAATTCTGGTGCTTGGCAACTCATTCATATTTATGACCATTGCTGTCTCCTGAGGTCATGTGATTACCTTTTCAGACCTTCTCACAAGCAAAGGAGTGCGCTTTTGACAGACAACCAGGAAGCGCGTCCACAAAGCGGGTAACCAGCAAACCAGGAGAAACCCATCCCTGCTTTCCACGGTACTGCAGTGGTTGTGGTTTAAAACCACAGAGGAAAGCAGGGGTAAGTGGACTATTTCTGGGCCTGGTTTCTGATGTCATTTAAGAGCTTGTATAAATTGTTTTGTGGTGAGCTACAAATACATCTGCAAAGCAACTTAAACTGGCAAATGTTTTGTCTGTTACTTGGGGGGAAATACTGCATTTTTTTCCATGTTGCAAATGAATGAACAAGAGTTTTTAAAAAAATTTCTGTAGCTTAATTAGGTTTACAAAATTACCATAGTAGAGGATATCTGTGTCATTAGATATAACATTAGAGCTGTCATAGAGATATCCACAGCTAACACAACTGAATTTTGGCTTCCGCCAAGATCTATATTTGTATCTGTCTCAAACTATATCTATATCTACTTATAGACAGACATACACAAGATTAATTGATCTTCGTGCTTAAAAAAAACTAGGAAGCAGCTGGCTGGGCAAGAAGGCAGGGGGGGGGGTAAACCACCCCAAAATATATGTATTAAGTTTAAAAAGTGATTGTATAATTAATAGGTGAAAAACAGAGAAAAAGATTGCAGGAGATTAAGATTAAGCCTGCCGAGGAGAATGTTCTAAGTAGAAATTGGTTTAATTAATAGCACATTTTACATAATGATTACAGTGTAATTGCGCTGACTAGCAGAGTGTCATTAAATATATTCATGCTCCTTTACAACACCCTAAGGCTAAAAATAATGAGTTACATTGAAAATCACTATGCAACAGGTTCATAAATAACATTTAAGCCTACACAAGGTGAATACTTATAAATAATAAATATTTGCCTTTTGTAATTGAAGGAAAAATGACAGCCTTCTTTTGTACTCCATCGTAGACTGTCATGTTATAATGCTGGAAAGATTTCCTCCCCACCCTTGTGTTCTCTAGAAAGCCTTGAATCATTTATTTAAATGCTAATAGTCTTATAGGCTGACTTTGAGGAACAAATATAGCTACATAAAGAATAAAGGCCAGCTTGCTTATTGCTAGTTTCTTTCTACTTTTCTCTGGGCAGTCATCTTCCTAAGCTACCACTATTTACCACGTATTAAATAAGTGCTCTGCTTGTCTCCTGAGTTGCTGGCATTCTTCTTTTCAAATAAAACAAACCCAGGCCCGATTCTCATTAACTAAGATTTAAAAGCTTCTAACTAGCAATAGCTAGCCCACACAACCAAAAGGTAGAGCAGCAGGATAAGCTTAATATCGTAAAACATCATCACAGCTTCCTTCAGTGATTTAGTAAAAAAAATAGATTAGGTTTGGTATTTAAGCAACGCTGGCTTTTGATATGTTTCCAAAATGGAATATCTTGAGCTGGTTTTCAAATTTGCAATAATGTCTCCAGCATCAGATTAAATCATACCAGGAAGAATTGAAGTTGAAGAAACTTTTCTGGTACTCAATATCAGCTATGAAAATTGGGTGAAATTTGCGATCTCCCTACCAAGCATTATTAATGCATGGAATATTTAACCAATACAAAACTATAGAAGACATCTGTAAGAAAAAACAAGTTAGAATAACACAGGTAGACCTTGATTTACGATCACAATTAAGCCCAAAATTTCTGTTGCTAAGTGAGATATTTGTTAAGTGAGTTTTGCCCCATTTTACAACTTTTCTTGCCACAGCGGTTAAGTGAATCGCTGCAGTTGTTAAATTAGTAACACGGTTGTTAAGTAAATCTAGTAAATTAAGTCGATTTCCAATTGACTTTGCTTATCAGAAGGTTGCAAACGCTGATCATATAACTCTAGAATAGGGGTATCAAACTCAAGGCCATGTGGTGCTTAGATCTGGCCCGTGGGGCTGCCCTGGAAACAGCAAAGGACCAGCCCATCTGTTTTCACTGGCAGAGGGTTGCAGGAGGCCGTCACAGCCAAAAACGGAGCTCAGGAGCCTGTTTCCTTTGGCACAGCACTCGGGCCACCCACAAGCACTCCCAACATGAATGACATGGAGCTGACCATGCCCAGTCTGGCCACACTCACCCCAGCCCCCCAAGGTCAAACACAACCCTGATGCGGCCCTCAATGAAATCAAGTTTGACACCCCTGCCCTAGGACATTGCAACTGTCAAAAATATGACTTAGTTGCCAAGTGTCTGAATTTTGATCACATTACCATGGGGATGTTGTAATGATCCTGGGCCATGGGAATCCTGCTGAATGACAGAGATGCTTTTCTTTTACAATTAAAAAAAACCCTGTAAAAATAGCTTTTCGTAGTAGGGTAGAGAAAGTAGTAGTTTTATGTTCTATTTTTCAGCCTACTACTAATTCAATGTCGCCTAATGTTTGTCTACAAGCCCTACGGATAGTTTTTAGCATTTGAGAGAGTTGAAGGATGACATGATATTAGAGATATATAAACATATTTTTGTAGGGCAGGGTTGTTAACACAGTGACAGGTAGGTAGTAAGAATAATACAGAACTACCATATGGATGCTTAGATGGGGGCATTTCAAATAAGTCAAAAGATTGAACAACTATCAAACATTTGTGTCTGCAACATTCATGAATAATTTTACATTTCTTGGCATTTAGTGATGGATTATGGATTTTGTGATTGCTCCTCTTTCTTTATTATGGACATTACAAAATTCTTAAGACCATGTTATCTGTACTGCTTGCAAAGTAGAGGAATTTGAATTTCTTATTCAGATTACTATGCAAAGCTCATCTGCTCTTGGCTAAATATTTAATTAACTGTGCTGCTTCACTGCAAGATAAATGGATAGAATCCAGTAAAACAACCCATTAATACAATCTTGTTCCCCAAACTGGGGCTCTCCAGTCATGTTACACTAATTTCACCCTAGTGAAAGGGCACCAGGTTGGGAACTCCACAGTCTAGCATTGAACCACAAAATGGAACTTAATCCAAGTGATTATTATTGATAAGTGTTAAGAAATTCTTTCTCTCTTTCTCAAAATAAAGAAAGAAAGGAAAATGGTAAAATGACTAGTTCTGATACTCAGCAAAAGCCAGTTGTAATTTCAACAAAACATGTCTACAACAGGGAAAGATAAAATGTCTACATTTATGGTTAGATTTTTTTTGTAGGTTTCTTTTTCTGAAGGTAAAATAATAAGATGGAAACACCTTAGGAATGTTGTATACTGTACGTGTGTTCACCTTAACCACGTGAAAGAGTAGAAAATGAAAGTGCAGCGAGAATTAAGTATCTATACATAATTATATAAACACACACACTAGACTTCAACTCAGATAATTATAACATGATAAGGCGTGCAATTTATTCACAGGACTGTTGAGCATATTGATTTGATTTACACAGCACCAGAGATTGCTATAACTAAGTGATTATAATCTCTGTAAACTGCTGTAGATACTCATATCACATAGAAAATATGACACATTTTGAATGTTTGTTATTTACTGTGTCAGATGCTCAGAAAATAAAAAGAAAAAGAAATTATTATTTCTAAAGTAGGTTTTATTTGCCCTTGCTGAAGAGCTGTGTACTTTTATTTATTTTTTTCTTTCAACTTTTTTAATCTGAGCAGGTAATTTTTACACCTTCTTCCCTTTATGCCGTCCATTAAGGATCCATTTAATATGTTAATACTACTCATTAGGTTGCAGTAGAGTTTCTTCCTGCCCACTGTTCTTCTTGAACAAATCTGCCTATATAAAATGGAACAACGATTTCTTTGTTGAAGATGATTTCCGGTACATGGAGACATTCTCTTCACAGTCCATACTCTCCATACAACAGGGAAGATATCAAAGAAACATTCAGACAGATCCAGAAAGAGGACAGGGAATCTTCTTTGAATACTAGAGAGTACCTATAGGTATCTCAGCCCTTCAAGGTAAACCAGACTAAGAAAGGAAAAGTTATAAATGCTAATACTGCTTTTATTATAAAGTTAGAGGAACAGAAACTTGCAAGTCTGAATGCGCTTCCCTTTATCTTCTTAAGAACTAGGGAGGGTCATGTCTGAGATGCTTTCTCAAATTATGTTTCTATCCTGGACTCAGATTTCCTTTATTTGACCATTGTCCTAGTTGCTGCTGTCCTTCAAGGTTATTCCTTCTTCTCATTACAATATTGCAACATTAAACCCTATTATATTATAATTATGTAGGGTTTAATATTGTAGTATATATATATAATATTGTAGTGGAAAGTAAATCAGCCATTAAACATGGACAGTGGGAAAAGAAAACAACCTATCCCCTTTTTTTAATCTTCTCACCTATTCTTCCCACTTCCTTTTCTCTGAGCAAATGTTTTCATGTATTAAGATAAAATAGACAGCCTGTAAAAGGATTTTTTAAGAAACTTTATGTATTATAAACTACCTACAGTAGTACATTCAGATATGCTCAGAAACCACCTCCAAAATTCCTAGCCATTGTATAGGGAGTCATGGTGATGATCTTGGAAAAAGTAGCCAGAGACTATTAAGACAATAATAGGTCCAAAAGTATGTGTTAAGCTCAGGTGGTGGGAAGTATTAAGAGACCCAGACTGAGTCCTCAACTGACTTCCTGGGTTAAAAGGTGGTATGGGGGAATAATCATAGGCAGACTTGCAATATTTTTCACTATAGTTTCTCAACCATGGCACCTTGAAGACATATGGACTTCAACTCCCAGAATGGCTGGCTGGGGAATTCTGGGAGTTGAAATCCACATATCTGCAAGGTGCCAAGGTTGAGAAACACTATTATAGCCTGTCTCTATAAAATGTAGATCTAGTCTTCCTACTGAGTTAGTTCCCTGATCTGGTCTGCCTTGTGGAGCTGGCATCTTGTGGCAAAGACCATGCTTCTAGAAAATCTGGAATGAGTTCTCTCACTGTACCAGATTTGGGAAAGCTGGACTAAATCATAATACACTTTGTGTTTCCCAAATCATAAACACTGTTTGGTAAATCCAAGTCTCTTGCCTTTTTGCATCTCACACTAAATGACAAAGAGATAAACCTTTATGAACCATTAATTCAACAGATGGTCTCCATGGGATTCTCTAATTCATAGGAAGATACTAAGTTTTGCAAAGGCTTCTGAATGTGGTTGCATTGAAAGTAATTTCTTTAAAATACAATTAGTCCTCATTTACAGACCATAATTGGGACCAAGAAATCAAATAAAATGGTCACTAAGTGGAACATGATGGTTTTTGTGATCTTTTCTCAGCTTTCTTTTGCTTCATAGATCTGCAAAGGACATAAATATGAAGATTGGTCACAAAAATATGTTTTCATCACTGTTGCAACTGTGAATGTTTGCTGTACATGGCAGCCATTAAATGGGTACTATCTACTATAATTCAGGAAAAGCAGTGACTTAAAAAGAAGAAATAATAGATTTAGGGAAGAATTTAATTAATTTTGTGAAAAGGTAAAAGAGAAAAGTAGCTCAGTTTTGACTGACTGATTATATATCATAAAGTTACTGTTAACTCTTCGATAGATTCCTAGAGGGACTTTTTGTAAGATGATCTTTCCAAATCTCGTCCTTCAGTTCTTCCAATGGCACATCCATTGCCAGTTTGATCTACCTTGCTGCAGGTGAATATCCTACACTTCTTCAATTTCCTGCTACGTTTTCCGGCATTAAGGACTTCTCCAGAGACAAATACAGCTTAGTAAAGAATAAATATCCATTTCTCTAATTAAAATTGAAAGCCACTACATACTAAATGGTGATGATATTGCAAGTGTTACCCACATAGCAATTGTTTAAAATAATGGGCATGCTAACTTATTCACTAGATTAAATACTGCAGAAAGTGGAGAGAGAAATAAAAGGAACAGCAGAATTGTATGCATAATGTTTAATTTGTCAAAAAAAAAGCTTTTTACTAATACTTTCAGTTGGTCTTTTGAATTTAATAAATTTAAGAAAACAATAATAGCAATAGCATTTAGCACATATATTGCTTCATAGTGCTTTACAGGCCTTTCTAAGCCATTTACAGAGATAGCATATTGCCTCCAACAATCTGGGTCCTCATTTTATCGACCTCGGAAGGATGGAAGACTGAGTCAACCTTGACCCTGGTGAGAATCGAACTGTTGGCAGTCAAAAGAATGAGTCTGCAATACTTCATTCAAACCATCGTGCAACCATGGCTCCTAATCACCTGAATACATTGCCATATTCTAAAACAAAAACCTAATTAATGAAACCTAATTAATGATTAATGAAAATGCTTGAAATAATTTGGATTTCTCAGCAGTTCTAATGGACCACTAATACACAGTTAAGAGCAACTAACAGAAAAAAATATCCATGGAACCTCTAACAACATATTGTAGCAATAGCGCAACAATTCAAGAGGCCTGCCAACCTATCATATATTTTTCCAGCAAGCTTCATTTCATTTTTGCTTAAATCCAATTTTTGTTTCTTTGTTTGTTTTCCCATGCTTCTGTGCTCATGGATTACACCTCTTGGGCAGGGGTGGGTTCCTACCGGTTCGCTGGTTACCCGCTTTGTGGGCGCGCTTTCCGAGCCGCTGTCAAACGCGC
>JANHGC010009166.1:384136-397991 GCA_027560395.1 Boaedon fuliginosus
TTTAAAGCCTTACATGGCATTGGACTGGATTACCTCCGAGACTGCCTCCTGCCACCATTTGCCTCCCAGCGCCCTGTGAGGTCGCAGAGGGTGGGCCTCCTCCAGATACCATCAACCAAGCAATGTTGCCTGGCAATCCGACAGAGGAGGACCTTCTCCGCAGTGGCCCCCGCCCTCTGGAATGATCTACCACCAGAGCTCCAGAGCACCCCAGACCTGAGAACCTTCCACAAAGCACTTAAGACCTGGCTGTTCCAACGAGCTGGACTAGATTAACCCACCATAAATTTGTAATTTTAGGGGATTTTAAATGTTTGCACAATATGTTTTTTTATTATGTTGGGAGCTATCCTGAGTCCTGCGGGATTGGGTGGCATACAAATTAAAGTATTTATTTATTTATTTATTTATTTATTTCAGTTTTAACTGAATTTGGGGGTGGCTGAATCAGGGGTGTCAAATGCACGGCGTCATGTCATCACATGACATATCGGGACTTTTTTCCCCTTCACTAAACCAGGGGTGGACGTGGCCAGCACATGACGCATCCGGCCCGTGGGTCACAAATTTGACAGCCCTGCTTTAAGAGCATGACATTTGTGAAACATTTACAAAAAAAGGTTCATTTCAATGACTATCATCACAGATTATTCTTGTATAAGCAACACGGTATTGGGAGCAACTGGTCTAAACCTTTTAGCTGGTCATTTGCAATAATCTATGGGTTCTGCTTTCTGACAGTTCTGGGAGAGATTTTAGTTAGCTTGCAAGTTAATATCCCACAGTCAATCACAAAACTGAATCCCCCCAAAAGGTTAGGTATTGCATGAGACAATGATATCAAACATACTGCCAAAGTGATCATGAACAGTTGGGTAACTTTGGAGATAGAAGTATTGAAATAATATCTATAGTTTCTAGACTTCAGTATAGGTAGTCCTCAACTTACAACAGTTCATTTAGTGACTGTTCAAAGTTACAATGACACTGAAAAAAGTGTCTTATCACCATTTTCACACTTATGACCTTTGCAGCATCCCATGATCACATGATCTAAATTCAGATGCTTGGTAACTGGCATATATTTATGATGGTTGCAGTGTCCTGGGGTCATGAAATCCCTTTTACAACCTTCTGACAAGCAAAGTCAATATAGAAGCCAGATGCATTTAAGCACCGTATTACTAACTTAACAACTGCAGTGATTCACTTAAGAACTGTGACAAGAAAAGTCATAAAATGGGGCAAAACTCACTTAACAATTGTCTTTCTTAGGGCTCAATTGTGGTCATAAGTCAAGGACTACCTGTATTACTCAAAGTCTGCAAAGAGATCTGAAAGATGCAGTCCTGGATGCAAGGAGACTTAAAAATATTTCTGAGCATGAAGAGTTCTTTAAGAAAGAGTGGGGAAAAATTCCTGGAGCAAAAACAGACTCTTAGCTAACTACAATTGTATACAGATTTTAGGCAAACTGGTCAAACTGAAACATAAATATAACTAGGGTTGCCTAAACATTTGTATAGAAACATATGTTGCTGGTGAAAGGGAATTTGCAGAGGTACCATAATGTTCTTTCTACAGTGAATTTGATTCAACATTCAGTAGCTAATTTAAAATAATAGAACTGTGAAATTGTAACCTTTTAAAATACCATACACAGCTCAGATAAGGTGAAACTGAAAAACCTAAACCAGTTCTTGTAACACTAGCATAGTAATATTTTCTTTTTGTCAAAACATTACATTTAAACTGTGTTTGACAATTGTAACAATAATGATTCAAAATTAGCATTAGATATCACAACTTTTTAAATAATATAATTTGAAAGGTTGGAGGAGAATTAATACATTTTCCACCCTTGCTTCTGTGGGGCTTCGGTCTCAGCTTTGTGCTTAAGGTACAACCTTTACAGCAATTGTAAGAAATGAAATATTGTATGAAAACCAAAATATGGCATGATGGACTGAAAATTTTAGATTAATAAACCTCTTCCTGTGGAGAACTAAATAACTTGTACAGTCTTATCTCCTTCTCTGAAGATTTATGGTCCTCTCTACAAATATGCATCTTATGTCTCACTTCTTTAGGTTGGAGAAAGATGATTTTAAACCAGTTTCTGAATGACATAATCCGGAATCAGCCGTGATCTAGCTTTTGTAAGAGAAAGGGTGGCGGAGGGAGAGAGAGGGAGACAGAGAAAGGGAGAGAGAGAGAGAGAGAGAGAACAAGATCCAACTTGTAATTTAAATAGGACCTTGAAGGCCCACATCATAATGACTTGAAGAAAATCTGAATAAGTCTAGTAAAACACCATGCCCATTGTTTTCATTCACCCAGTTGCAGGAAGACACCCTTTAGGAAGAATTAAAGGCCGTTTCCCTTTAAGGCTGCTTTAATTGATTGATGCTCAAAGTTTGGAAACTTAAAAACCCATCTAACCATTACAGAGCTGCTTTAACCAAGCCTTTTCCTTTGAAAGCAGGGGGCTCAATTGAAACTGGCAGCCCACAATGTTAGGTTTCAGGCAGCTCTGTCATTCCGCAAGGAATGTACCTGCCACTTCACACGATAGGTTGAACTGAAAGACAAGGACTTTGAATCAAGGAATCAATAGAACACTTAATGGACAATTAGGGGAACAGCTGTAGGACTGTCAGAGTCCCATCTGTACATTGCTCAAACAGACTCAGCCTGGACAGGCCACTGCAAACAAAGTATGCCGCTGCAGGGCATTCACTTCCATTACCAAACCTCCCTTCCCTTCCCCATTGAATCTTATTATAGTGCTCTCCATTCCCCTCCCCCCATTACAAATTTTAACACGTGTCGAAAATTATGGAAATTGCTCCGGCCCTTTGTCAACTTATATCATGTGAATTGATCAATAAATTTTACCGCTTTGTTGTTAATGTAGATAAATTTTGGCATTTAATTAAGCAATCGCAAAAATGTGGCCACTTTCAATTTCGGCAGATGCTGCCTCTTGCTCTCGAAGGCAGGCGCGGCTCAGACAAATGTGCGCCATTGCTAAATATTTATAGACAACATGACAATAAGGAAAGAGTTATTGGAGATGTTTTTTTCCCCGAGACAATTAATATGAGCATAGCAAGAACCCATGCGTGATAATGAAGTGAAATTATTTTTCTAAGGAATATATGATTGGGAGATCTGTTCACAAAAAATGAAACGTACACGCAAAGGCACATTACATATAAAGGTAAAGTCTTTAATTTCTCACCGCCTGAAGCTTTCAGGAAATAAAATGGATGGAAAGAAATTAAAGTGACGACTTGCCGTTCTTGTCTTTCTATGGCACATAAAAAGCTATAATTGTTGTTCCATTTTGATAAATGTGAATTTTAAATTTAAAAAAATATGTGAATTGGGGGGGGGGAGTCGAAAAAACTTGTGTAGGTGCACCAATGACATTTTGGATCTTTTCCTAATGGTTCAGTCAAGCAATCTTCATGCCACATTTCAGTTTATTATTTTTAATAATGTACTATTTATCTATGTCTAAAGAAGTTTCCACTGTAGCAATGGGGGTGATCTGATAGGGCTCCGTTGGGGAGGCGGCAGAAAATTGTTCAGAAAATGTCCCAACAAGAATAATTGTTCTGCTCTTTGAATCTAGGCCAAAATATTCAATCAATATGGGGTTCAAAATTGCAGTCAGTATTACTTTCCTTTCTACAAGGTTTTATGATTTCCTTGATAAAGAAAACACTTTCTTATTATGAAACTTTTTTTACTTTTCTTATTTAAATAAAATTTGATGTTTCTTATGAAAAGCATGCCAACAAAGAAAAACCGGGATCTGAAGGGTGGCAACTTTAATATGGCCAGAGGGTTTTGGGGATATACTGGTCATTCACAGTTCTCAATAGGATATGGCTATTGTTTGACTTTGCTTGTCAGAAGGTGGTAAAAGGGGATCCCATCTTCCTGGGAAGACACAGAAAAGGTCATAAATATGAACCAGTTGCCAAGCATCTGAATTTTGATTTGAACTTTGAATGGTCACTAAATGAACTGTTGTAAGTCGAGGACTGCCCCTACTGAGCATGCAAGGCCAGAGTCTTTCTGTGATTTCATATCAAAGTGAAATTCGATTTTTATTATTAAATTTATTTGCCATCTATCTTGCCATGGCAGTTTAGGCAGCTTAGAACAATATGTACACAATCTAGTTACCTTGCCAATGTGATGAGGATTTGCCTTCTATGGAATATTGTAAACAAATCATGGATCAGATTTTAGCACATAGGTACATAAAAATACACCCAACTGCACACAGCAGGACGCTATAATATTACGGTAGAAATACCTGTTTCACAATGCGATATTCTGATAGTCAATCTTTAAAATTATCTCAGAACATTCTAATATTTATAACAGCTTTGAGAACCAGAGGCTAAGCCTAAAATTAAAGAATCCATTCCCCCAAATCTGTATCATTTGGAGAAGTCTACAATTACTGTAAAAGAAATAAATAAAGGATTAACTAAAAGCAACAATTAAGACAACTCCTTTGTGACTAAATGCTGCTTAAACTTCATGGGGGGTTGTTGTTGGTGGATATATGTGTGTGCAATTGTCCACGCACTGAAGGTCAACTTTGGAAACTTAAAAGCATGCACAGATGTGGTCTGACAATAGGCAGCATAACTGAACATGTTCAGTTTCCAAGATGGCCTTAGGGACTACAAAATGAAATCCTGCCTTTGACAGCCAGAGGCCCTAAACACAGCATTCAGCAGCCGGGCTTGACATGATTAACTGCTGTAACTCATTGGAGTGAGTAGGAGGTTGACTGCCTTGTGGTGCTATTGCTGCTGCCTTGAGATTAGGAAAGAGTTTGAAATCACACTGTTGTTTTAATCATAATTACCCAGAACAAGCAGATTCTACACCAGATCTGTATTCTTCCCAAATAGCTTTTGCCAGGTAGAGAGGTAAAAAAATGGAAAGAATCTGTCAGGAATAAATTCCCTCCAGCTCTGCCCCCATTGCCACCACTGGATGGCAGCACATGCCAGTGCTGCACATGTAACTAATATATGCTACCTAAAGGGGGAGATGTAGTTCCCATAGTATAAAAGGGGCATACATGCGCTTCCCAAGCACATTCTACATTTTGTACCTGATCCCTACCTGTGAGCCTCTGCTGAGGCATCTTCCTATTTTTCCTTTATTAAACCTTTTATATTCAACCTTGTGTTATATAGCTTATTCCAAGATCCCAACCTCTAAACATGACAGAATCAGTGTCTATGGAAAATTATCAAAGAAATCCTGTTGATGTTCATTCATAAATTCATCCAGGATCTCTCAATATCTTAGGCTGCTGTAATCTGATATTCTTAGATGTGCTGTGACTACACCCAAAGTGACTAGAAATTCTCTTACCAAATAATATGCAATGGTTTTTGGAGAATACAGGTCCTCCTTGGCTAAAGCAAATTGAGCAAAGCTAGAGTCACTTCTTCTCAAACCAATTCAATTCTTCAAAGGCAATAGACAAATTAATATATCCCGGTTTTCTTGCTATTAAATTAGCATGATAGCCCTTGATAAAATTGAAACATATAATGCAGCCTTATGTCAGTTGGACCAGAGGTCCATGCCGTTCAGCATAGGAATTGTGCTTTAGCAGCTGCTCTCTAAGGTCTCCAGTGGGGCTGTTTCTAATACTTGTTATTTCACAGCCTCAGTGACAAGTGACAAGAAGAAGCAACCAATTTAACATCCGTTGAATGATGGCTGTTGAATAGATTCACACAGTTCTGCTCTGACCATTTCTACCTAGAAAAATAGTGGGGAAAAATAATACAATAACTATAAATTACATTAGGAAAGGTATTTGGGGAAGCTGCAACTCAATTTTTAATCTGTTAAATCAAGATCACCAGGTTTGGTTAAAAAAAAAACTGACATCCTTAGCTGAATTTTTTGTCCAATCCAGAATGTAGTCACTCTATACCAACAAATGGCCTCCAAGAAATTGTAGCTTGCTATCTCCTAGCAAATATAACATCATGTAAACAATGCTGTATTTTTCCATTTGAATTAGCGGAATATTTTTGATGCATGACATCAACATTTGAGTGAATAGCAACTGTAGTACAGAGTAGGAAAAGAAGAATCACATAAAATATGTGCAGTACAAAAGATTTTAAGGCTATTTAGGAATCTAAGTTGGCAATAGATTTGTACAGTGTCTCAACTTGGGGTTTTTTGAAAACTTCATACAAAATAACTATGGGATTTGCCCTCACAGTCCTTTTCACTGCAAACAGATTGCAAAAGATGTATGACTCCTGATTGGCAGCTATTTAAATAGCTTTAAAAAAATTCATCCTAACTCATCATAGTTTCAATAGAAAGAAGAAAGGAGAGAGAGTTGGAATCATATCGTACAATGTACACAATATAGTTTGTTATGATTTGACGTAGAATGTGATGTGAATTCACTTATTGTGGCTTGTAAATCATAATCTGTGATTTAACATGTTGTCTGAAGCTGATCTGTTATAGTTTAATCAATAAATCATGGTTAAGCAATAATGGTTTAACCATATTTGTGGGCTTCAGATATCCTTGACATTTACTATGAATCTGAGTAAAAAAATGTAAGTTCTTTTTAAAATGTGGCAACTGTTAATTCAAAGCTTTTAAAATTCCACAAAGCCTGGTTTGAAGGTTACCAATCAATGGTGTGTGTTTTTTTCTATTCCTTAACTATTTTTTATTTGCTTATTTTTTAAAATATAAGGAGCATATATGTCTATAAAATTTATTAGAGATACGAAGAGGCATAGAAGTGTTTGCTAATAAGCCAAAAAGCCATTGTTTTCAGTACAACTGATTCCTGGCTTTGTTGTAAAATCACAAACATTAGAAATGGTCTGTTGGTTATACTGCAACATGGGTCAGTTCTATGTATATAATGTAAAATATCCACATTCATGATGAGAAACTCTATTGAAATGCATGAAATATTTCTCATAAATTCAGATTTTGTGCTCAACCCTGAGTCCATTAAACACTACAAAGAAATAGTAACTGAGCATGTGTCTAAAGTATTTTGTCCTGTGTTAATTTCTAATTCATCTTAAAGTGTGCTATAAAAATAACAAATATGAACATTTGTTAAAACATGCCAGATTTTTATGGACGTGAACAGCATATTCACAGCAAATCATTTGAAGGATTTCTTCTATTCCTAACTCTAAAAGTTCATTTTATAAAAGCATTTTAAGAAGGTATTTCTTTTGCCTATTATTAGATTTATAGTCACAAAATAGGACACAAAGTCCTGTGAAACAGGAAACACATACTTCTTTTAATATCTTCATGATCACAAGCAGCATTGGATTACAGCTTCCTAGTAGAATAAACTTCTTATATCTTATCAATAAAGGCCATATTATGGCTGCAGCCAAGCTATGTTCTCAACTATCATTTTTTAAGGCATCAAGACATCATACTTCCCCAAAGTGACTTCCTAATTTTCAATTTGGGGATGTAAAAATAAATATATATTTTTCAAAATATGCAGGATTAATTTAAAAGAAAAAGAGAGAGAGAATTTTTTTTTCAAAGAGTATACAGGTAGTTCTTGACTTATGACTACAACTGAGCCAAAATTTCCATTGCTAAGCAAGGCTCTTATTAAGTGAGTTTTGCCCCATTTTACAACCATTTTTGCCACAGTTGTTAAGCAAATCCCTTCAGTTATTAAATTAACCATGTGGTTGTTAAGCAAATCTGGCTTCCCCCATTGATTTTGTGAGAAGCCAACTGAGAAAGTTACAAATAGTGATCACATGAACTGGGAGAGTGCAACCATCATAAATTCATGATAATTGCCAAGTGCCTGAATTATGTTCGTGGGACGTGGAAATCCTGCAATAGTTGTAAGTGTGAAAGTCACTCATAAATGACTTTTGTAACTTTGAACAGACACTAAACAAATGGTCATGCGACCAAACTTTGGGCACTTGGCATCTAGCATATATTTATGAAGGTTGCAGCACAAAGGAGTCACCAAGATCGCCATTTGTGATCTCCCCAGCTGACTTCCAACAAGTAAAGTCAACAAGGGAATCCAGATTTGCTTCCTGGCCATGTGATTTACTTAATAACTTCAGTGATTCACTTAACAACCTTGGCAGAAAAGGTCGTAACATCAGGAGTGACTTAAGAATTGTGTTGCTTAGCAATGCAAATTCTGGTGCTGTATATTGATGAATACTTGTAATGAGACATGAACGCCACTGTTAGGTCATAAATAACAGTACCCCTCTCTAGGAAACAAAAGGTACATCAGATTAATAAAATACACACACTCATCTAAACTAATGATTTCTCATTTTAGTTCTCATCTCAAAAAGTTACTTGAAAGGGATTTGGTGTCTCCGAATTACAAAAACGAGAAGGTTGTAAAAATATTGATTAAGAAATTGGTCTAATCATAAATCAAAGAGATTGCGTTTGGAGAGTCTAAATTACTGTTCATTGGCTGTCAAAAGTGAGGCATATGACTTTGACTACTGGATATATAAAGTGCATTTATACCCATTTCTATTGAACAGAATCTTTAAAGAAGAATCCATATAAAATATGTTGGTCAATAACCATTGGAAACCTATTTCTTCTGAAGGGCAATAAAAATACCCATTTGGTAAGGTTCAAATGTTTTATCAAAAAGTTTCACTAACATATAGAGCCTTAATGGGCACTTTCAGATATGCAAACCTTACACCTAAAAAGATTGAGGTGCTTCTAAAATCTGGTCTCTTAACAATTAATGGGATTGGAAAATTAAACACACAGTTGCTTAAACAAAGGTAGCTGGGCCGAAAATGCTTAAAAGATATAGTCAAAAGGTTAACCATTATAGATAGAAAGATTTATCTTCAAAACCACAAGCATCTGCGTATCATTAAAATTTAATCTTAAAAAAGATTACTGCTTATCAGGCCTCAGGGAGATTCCTTATAAACACGGGCTTAGCATTCTTTTGAAAGAGCACTAGAGATATACTACAAAGATTTATTTAAAGGGGGGAAAAGAACTAGATTCTGTAACAGAGATATTGATAGTTCTATTACTATAGAGTGCTTTGTAGTCTTTCCATGTGACACAAAATTTTTTTTTAAAAAAACTATGCTTTTAATTTCAGTGTCATAAAAATTGAGAAATTTGTGCTGCAAGAAAATGCAAAAATAAATTTAGTCAGCTTCGGACCTTGGGTTATTGGATAGGTGTCTTTAAAAAACACAGGACAATGTTTAGAACAATTCCATAATGGGGAAAAAAAACAAAAACAAAAACAAAAACAGTGATCGGGATGCGTGGTTAATTTGAAATTTTAGAAAAGATCACAAAGTATTTGTAAACAGTTTGAACCAATGCAGTAATTATAGGGATCATGAAGGATTAGTCAGGACCAGCTAGACCTATTTCACTGCAAAATACATTTTCTTGTTAGATCATGGAAATACTTTGTATATGATAAAGTTTGACTTCAACAAAGTGCTGCATAATTTGCTGATTAGTAAGGTAATCACTGTGATGGCGCTATTATTTGATGGCCTCATAACTCGCCACCGAACTGCATTCAGAAGTGCTTCTCACATAATAACAGTGTTGCTAACTTAATAACTGCAATGATTCACTTAACAAGGGTGGCAAAAAATATTGTAAAATGGGGTAAAATTCACTTAAAAACTATCTCACTTAGGAATGGAAATTCTGAACTCATATGATCATAAGGCAAGAATTACCTGTATTGTGGATTCTTCCAGTGAAGAGCAGATTTCATGCCTAGACTTAGGAGATCCTTTCTAGTTCATATTATATGCACCTAGGTTTATTAAAAACAGAACAACTTGTTCATTATTTCCTATATCCCAATAAAACCTTATTAAGACTAGGGACAAAAAGAAAAACAAATATATAAATGCCTTTTCAGAATACTTTTTGGAAAAAAAGTGTAGGTCTGAAAAAGAGTATCCTCTCCCTATGTAAAATTGTGTGTGTGTGTGTGTGTGTGTGTGTATTCCACATACACTCCAGAAAGGCTTGACCAATTTTAACCAAACTTGGTAAATAGAAGACTTATCCTCCAGGAACAAACATTGTGGAGGTCAGACATGCCTAGCACCTCAAGGGGGGGGGGGTCTGTGTCCCCTAAAAACAGTGCTGATATAGTGGCAACGTCTTCACAGTACTCCTCAAGGGGTGAGAGAGAGAGCACCATGATGCCGCACAAGAGAGCAGTGTGAGACCCAGCTAGAGCTACTAACAGAGTGACACATAGAGCTACTAACAGCATCAGGCCCGCCTACTAGTTTATACCTAATGTATCTTACCATATTAATAATTATATCATTTTTCTCATGTAGTCATTGAGTTTGGAGGATCTTTTTGAAGTTCACTGTGTTCTCTTTGAATAATTCGTGTCATGCAACAATTTGACCAGTTCAGCTGACCAGTCACTGAACAGCATTAGTTCTAGTTTCAGATTCCTTGGCTGGAACAAGAGTTTGGGCAGCCATTTGTCCAAAATGGTATAGGGTCTCCTGCTCGAGCAGTGGGCTGAACTGGTTAAACATTCAGAGAATACAAAAGAGAACCTACACCTTTACATAACACACTATGTGATGTGATAATTCATTATGTAACTCATAGCTTATTTCATAGGTAGTTTTACATATCACACTGAAATTGAATTGCAGCAGACAAAGGTCCTGCTTGTCTGGAAACTCTCTGGACCTCATAAGCTCCATCATATTGGAGGGGCATGTTCCCCATGAAAGACCAGATCCATAACTTGGGGGGGGTCACTCTAGACTCAGGACCCTTTTGACATAAGCAGTGGAAGCCATGACTGCATCTGAAATGGGAACTTCTGGCAACAATTGCTACCACTGGGCTGGAGGATTGCAGTACATTCTTGTAGAAATATTCAGAATTTGCAAATGGTACAGATTGTATTCTGGTGTGATGAGTCACTGAGTTTAAATTAGGTTACTAGTGTGAACGTTGTAATTGTTGTGACTTGGCTTCTAAATAGAATGTTCTGCTAGAGAGAAGTTCCCTGAAGACGGACTCCAGCTCAAGTCCAAAGCTCGGAAGATAAAACCTCTGGTGCCAGTGATCGACCACAATTGGATCCTACCACATTATCCTGGGACATGTATATTTGACTTAATTCATAATTCAAAGTATTGATCATTCCTTTAAAACCCTAGATGGCTTTGCTGCTCAATATCTGCCGGACCACTTTTCCCATGTAGAATGGACCAATCCAGTGTCTTGTTTTCCAAGTGAGATTCAAGGAAGAGAACAAAGAAGCAACTCTTACGTTTTTTTTTCAGTTTAAGACTCATCCTATGGAATACTTTATGTCTCAAAATTTGAATCACCCCTCCATAACTGCTATTAGCAGGACTAATTGTTCTCTAATTGTTCTAGAGAATAACTGATGTTGCTGAAAGTACACAGAGTTTTATTGCTATTAGCTATATGTGTGATAGATTTCATATATAAAATGTGGACTTTTGTATAAACTCCTATTTATTTATCTCAATAATTATTAGACAGGAATGGTGATGTGAAGTGGCAACCTAAATGCAGAATGGACTGTCCTCCCTCCTTTCATTAATTTCTCCGCAATTCCTGAAGAGGCGATGGCAAGAGTAACTTCTCCCTGAGCCCTGATTTTGGCGACAATTAAATTCGTTAAAAATGTTTTCCCTGTGCTCTCAGAAGCGTCAAGAAATGTTGTCTCTGCATGACGTATATTGTGTCGGTCTTGTAGTGGTGCAGAAATGCCCCCTTGCAGAGTACTGTGAAGCTGTTACCATGGCAACTCCATTGCACTGTAGGCTGTATCTTCACAGAAGACACATCCCGAGGGGTGTTAGGGGTGTCTTACCCCCACAGTATTTGTTTCCAGAGAGTAAGTCATCTGTGTACCAAGTTTGGTTGAAATTGCTCGAGTTGTTCCAGATTTATGCTGGAACATACACACACATCCATTTTTATATATATAGATAGATCAAGGGTGCATATGAAGTTAGTGATATACAGCAGAGGTCCCCAACCTTTGCAGCTTGGTGGCCCATCTTGTGGGAGGAGGGGAAGGAACTGAGCTTCATGAGTGACAGGCTGGCATGCACACACACAGCTTGACTTGTATAAGCAGCAGGCGGGGGTGCACATGTGCGAGTGTCTGCCAGCCCATGGCTTCTGCAGGTTGAGCTGCACATGTGCACATGCATGCTCCAACCAGCCACTTGCAGCCACCAGCAATTCCAAATAGGCTGCAGCTTGGTAGTGGGATGCAGCCTGGGCATTGGGGATGCGTGGTATACAGGTATTCTTTGACTTACAACAGTTCATTTAGTGACAATTCAAAGTTGCAATAGCATTGAAAAGTGTGACTTATGAGTGTTTTTCCACACATATGACTGTTGTGGCATTCCCATGATCACCTGATCAAAATTCAGATGCTTGGCATCTGACTCATATTTATGACCGTTGCAATGTCCTGGGGTCATGTGATCTCCTTTTGGGACCTTTTGACAAGAAAAGTCTATGGGCAAGTGAGATTCGCTTAACAACTGTGTGTTACTCATGTAACAATTGCAGTGATTCACTTAACAACTGTGGCATAAAAGGTCATAAAATGAGACCATAAGTCTTATGTGGTCATAAGTCGAGGACTACCTATAATGATTGCAGGGATCTCCAACCTTGGCAACTTCAAGACTTGTGGACTTCAACTCCCAGAACTCGTTAGCCAGCTTTGAGGAATTCTGGGAGTTGAAGTTCCCAAGTCTTAAAGTTGCCAAGGTTGGAGAACCCTGATATATTGAAGAAAGAGAGAGAGAGGGAGAGTTTTAGCATGGTTTATTTAAACAGATCAAGAAATTAGTGTTCTTTATCAAGCTACTAAGTTACATTTCACTTCCTAGGACTGAATCCTGCTCAGTTCAGGAGAATTTACTTCTGAGAATATCTAAAATAGTGCTGCAGTGAAATTAGAATGCAGCCAGCTGCATAATTTTACGGCTGTGAGCTTTTCATGCATTCTTCTGTTAGTAGTCAAGGAAAGAACTTACATCACAGATACAAACTTTTTTAAAAAATCCAGTTCATATAGGAACAAATGTCTATGTTTCAGTGCTTGGTTGAATCATAACTATTATTAAAATAATCTGTGCATATGCAATATACACTTGCAAGCGCGTCTGTGTGTTTGTGTGTGTAAAAAAGCCCACACATTTGCATTCCATCTCAACCGATTCAATTCTTAAATGTTACATATACTTGCTTAAACTCCCAATTTATAAAATGGAAAAGGTTAGATTATAACATTGGTTTAGCTCTCTTTGAAGCTGGTAATAATTAAGTTGATTCACTGTTACAATTACTGTCAAATCCCCCTTAATTACCAGAGATTTTATAGCAGCTTCATTACACGGCTGCTGTAATGCAGTGTGGCCCTAAGGAAAAGGTTGCAAGAAATTCTGCAGAGCAGCCGTAATTCTAAGTTGCACTTAAAGCTGCTGCACTGGATTGTATTCTTTCTCTCTTTTCCAAAAGCAGGCCTTCCCACTGCTTCAAGTAGTTTCACCGAAGCAACACCCCTCAATGCTCTAATGAACTTTCTAAGGAAGAATTGATCTTTTCATAGATGTGAGAAATAAAAATGGAACAGGAACAAACGGGTAGGAAATTATTTCCTGTGGAAAGCTTAATCTATATCTATAAAAGAGAGATGGGGTGTGGATGTTTGTTTGTATGTGCTCTATACAAACTTTCAGTTCTGCAC
>JANHGC010009166.1:403766-416267 GCA_027560395.1 Boaedon fuliginosus
TTTATAGGTCGTCACCAGCACCTTGAATTGCACCCGGAAGACCACTGGCAACCAATGCAGCTCGCAGAGGATCGGTGTTATATGTGTGCATCAGGGTACACCCTTGATCACTCGCGCGGCCACATTCTGTACCAGCTAGAGTCTCCGAGTACTCTTCATGGGCAGCCCCATGTAGAGCGCATTACAGTAGTCTAAGCGGGAGGTGACGAGGGCATGAGAGACCATGAGAAGGGCCTCCCGGTCCAGGAAGGGTCGCAGCTGGCGCAACAGGCAAACCTGTGCATAGGCCCCCCCTAGCCACAGCCGTAAGATGGGAATCCAATTGAAGCTGTGGGTCTAGGAGGATCCCCAAGTTGCGAACCCATTCTGAGGGGGGGGGTAATTTATCACCCCCCCATCATAAGAGATGCAAAGTTCTTCCAGAGATGCAAAGTTCTATAACATTCCACAAAATCATACTGTAATATACCTGTGTGTCGACTGTTGGTGTCTTACTCCACAATTTTATATTTATGTTTAAGACTTTTGATGTTAAAGAGCAATGTTTTATCCAATATTATAGGCTATAGTTTAACAGTAACAAAATGAGAGTAGGGAGCCAATATTATATTAAAATTTCTTGTTAGATTTCAATTACAACTATAATGAGTAGTCATTATAAAATCATATTGTTAAATAATCACCTTTACTCATTCTTCAGCTTACAATTACATAAGCTTCACTGGTAAAAAGTAAAAATACCACAATACTCAGCCTGGAATTTCATGATTACACCATTCAACATTATAGGGATTGACACAAAATAACACTAATATTTTGATTCCCTAGTTCTTTATGCACATTAAGCGTAGGTTTTTAACAATACAACATTCTAAGTATTGGTTTCCAACAAACTGTCTGCTCTTGCAAACTAGCCAATTCCTTTGTCTTAAATTAGTTTAGTGAGGATCAGTTGAATCACATCATGGTCCTTGGAATACTACAATCCTAGATTCTCTCTTATCAAGTGTTATCAAAAATATTTTTAAAATATGCAGTGTACCTTAGTAGAAAGATAATCACATTGCAGTGAATCCTTTTACAATCAAGAATTGGTCAGAATTTAAAATAGAAATTGTGGAAAAACTAGAAAAAACGAGAAAACTAGCCTAATGCATCAATATTTAACCATATCTCAATAAGCTTAGTATCGTTTTATTGCCTGCCATTATATTCATCTACTAATAAAATAAGTTGCTATATACATTTTAAAACATTTTAAAAGACCTACTCTTGATTCTGTGAGAACATATTCAATAGATTTGAAGGATACTCAAGGAGACATAATTTCTCTTCGAATACTACCATTTCCTTGAATCTGTTGGAGCAGGTAGATAAAGTACCACAGTGGGCACTCTGATATATATAAATTCTACTTGTTAGCTAAAAGAATCACCCTAGCATTCTTAGGACAGATGGTGCCCAAAATGTCACCTGCAGTAGGTATACTGCTTTAAGAAAATTCATGCAGCTCAATGCTGATCTGCAAAGCAACACTATATAATGGTTATATCAGTGTATTTACTAAGGAATGCTAAGACTATATGATTAGATATACTACAGTAGATCAGACAGTTCAGAACTGACATCTAGTCTTCAGCCACTTGGTCTAACTGGTGTCAGGTGGTCCCAATGCCCTTCTTGACTTTCTAATGCCCACGGGCCAGGAGGCATGCCTGTTGCTATACACATAAGGTATATCCCTTTTTCTGCTGTGTGATGGCTCTGGTCAAAGGCGTCTCTGCAGAAGCCTAATGTATGATGATGCTCTACAATTTATGAAATGCACTTAGAACGGGCCAAACTTAACTATTATGATGAGCAAATTGTTAAGATGTTCCTGAGCACATCTTCAACACTCAGCATGGTAGGCCTTCAACGTTGTCTTTTATCATTTTTCACAAGTTTAATTAACCTGTCACAGTACAGGTTAGTTTATTTCTTTAATCACCAGGAAAGGAACTACTGATTCCTAAACTTTTTGACATATTAAAAATAATTGTATGCCAATAGATGCTTTGTTTCGTAAACCTTATATTTTTATCAATTAAAGTGAATATTTAATTAAATGTTCCATGTAATATTGTCCTACAGGAGCTGGGAAGCCTATAAATTTAATAAATAAATAAATATTGCTTTACATTGTTCATATGAGGAATTCCTGCTGTCCAATTTTTCTTTCTTTTTTACCTAAACTAACAGACTTCAGACAGTTTGGGTTTAATATTTCCTGTACCTGGAATTCACTGATGATTCTAATCTTGTAGGTTAGATTTGAGATGCCACTGAATGTCCATTCTGTCCCTTCCCAACTGAAGTAATGTGCATGATTGTGCAAAGCAAAGATTACTGGGCAGTGGTGCCTAGTCTTAAATTCTAGGACCCTCTTTGCTGGGAGTCAGAAAACAAGTTTTCAACAACTGATTAGTGATGATAGTCCTTGGTAGTCTACTGCTTATTGCCACAAGTTTTTATTAATTACTTTTAATTATGTTTTTTTATGTTGCTTGCAGCTTTTAGTTAAGCCATTTTGTAGCATCTGTGAAGACTGAGCATAAAAAACATTTAAATGAATAAATAAAAAATTGTCCTCATAACAAGACAAAGTCTTCATTATTAAAACACGCCAACTTTTTGCGTTCATCTTCAGAGAACATTGTCTTCTCTTCCTGGACTGGACTCGCCACAAAATCATAGTCTCTGGAATGTCCGTTTACAAAAGTAAACAAGGGATATTTTTCTTTAGATGAGGATTTTAGAATCTACAGTGAAATGTATTGGAAAAAAGAACATGAATTAGAAGATCAATGCCAAGAGTATAAGCATATCAGTTTGAAGCAAAATGCACCATCGTTTAAATCATCTCCCTTTCAATGTTTTACATTTCTTCTCATGTTCCTCCACAGCAAAGTGCACACTGTAAACCATATTTATAATGACAACACAGTCAACAAATATTTCCCATTACAGGAACATTTAATCACTTCTTGGGCAAGGCAAAATTGAACTAACAATATTCTGATTTGTATTTATTATTCTGCATCGGCTTTGGGGGCTGCTAGAATTTTAATCATTTAAATTGCATAAATGGTTTCAATATCATCTTATAAAACTATATTGGTCTACAGATAAGTGCATAAGGGACTGGTCAATTTTATATGGGGAAAATATTAACAGCAATATTAATCTGACATTGAAAAAAAATGAACTATTCAAATGGGACGAAGTGTTTTAGAAGAACCAACAAGCTCTTGGAAAATTTGTCTGGAGTAAAATTGGATTCTATGAATTTTATCGCACACTGTAGTTTTCAACTTTATTCTACTCTTCTTGAATTGTATCTTCCAGATAATCCAAAAAAGAAGTAGGAGAGAAAAAAAGAAAAAGGAAAATTAAAAAGGGACATTTGTAAAGTGGCAGTTCATGACAAAGCATCTCAAGGGACATGATAATTAGATAGAGACTTTTTATTGTTTGGCTACTGGATCAATTCAGCTCCCATCAATAACAAAAGTTCATGGCATTCTGATGCCTGCTTGGTAGCCTGTGAAATTAGCTGGCAGGCTAACTCCTCCTATTAATTGACAGGTGTCTTATAACTTGACAGCCACCACCAAGTAAGAATCTCACTACTACCTACTTTGCTCTTTGATTAGCTGCCACATTACAGATCACTTAGCCAGACAATGTAAATTGAGCTTAGTCTACGGTAGCAATACAGCATTACATGCAATCTGAGTCACAAGATGATGCTTCTATTTTCTGCAGTTAATTACTCCATCCTATGAATTAAATTTAAAGAAAATGTATGGCAACTTAGAACAGTGCAATATTACAGTAGTTATTTTTATGGAAATAATTCCAGTAATATTTTGTTTTCCCTATACTGATGACTAAACATATATGACAGCTGTATTTATTTTATTTTATTTTATTAGATTTATACCCCGCCTCTCTTCCCCAGTCAAGGGGAACTCGAGGCGGCTTACAACATTTAAATACAATTAAATGATACAATATGACTTTCCAGGCCCGCCAACAGAGCCAGGTCTTAGTGGCTCTGTGGAAGGCCAGCAAGTTAGGGATGGTTCTAATCTCCACTGGTAGTTGGTTCCAAAGGGCCAGCGCCACCACAGAGAGGGCCTTGGCTCGGGGACCCGCCAACCAATATTGTTTAGCTGACGGGACCCATAACAGGCCGACTCTGGGGGTTCTAACTGAGCGCTGGGAGACATGAGGTGGCAGAAGGCAGTCTTGAAGGTACTCCGCTCCTAAGCCATGAAGGGCTTTAAAAGTTGTTACTAGCACCTTGAATTGCGTCCGGAAGACCACTGGGAGCCAATGCAGCTCACTGAGGACAGGTGTTATATGGGTGCACCGAGCTACACCCTTAATCACTTGCGCGGCTGCATTCTGGACCAGTTGAAGTCCCCGAGTGCTCTTCAAGGGCAGCCCCATGTAGAGCGCATTACAGTAATCCAATATAAATTACTGAGGATCTGAAATTCATTTATCCAACAGAAACCCAACTTAATGGTCTCTTTTTGACATTCTACAACCATTTGGCATATAGTTCTGATTTTCTCTTGATTAAAAATATCCAGGCTACAACTTGGCTTTCAAAAATGAAGCAAAGAATGTGGCCCCCAGAAGAGGAACGCAGTCCTAACTGTGGCTATGATTACTTTTAAAATAAAAAGTATTTTTCCCCCCATTTCTAGAATAATTTTCTTTTTACTAGGGCACTCAAATTGGAGCTTTCTATATTCCCAATCAATGGCTGGTTTCTAACACAGCTATTTTTCTCACACAGGTGATTTTGGAATGAATCGTATGTAAAACGTTACCCTCCAACCAGAAAACTAGAAATAACAGGAAGATTTTTTTCTGAGGAAAAGTAATTTTAAATATTGCTCCCTTCCAAAAAGAGAAAGAATTCTCATATCTGCAAGCTTTTGGAATTTGACTGCCATTGCAAACTATAAGGTCCTTAATTCAAATGTTATCTCACTCACTTTCCAGCCCTAAGAAGTGCCCTTTCTCTATATTCCTACACCCCAAGAAGTTCTTTTTAAATGAAGTTAAAAATAACACAGGATAGAGCATACATTTTACTTCCCGCCCGCTATGTTTGACAAAAGATTGATGTGAATTATCAAATAATTTTAAAAAGAAAGTCTGAATCAGCCTGAGATACTAAAAAGTACTCATGGTATATTATTTTGACTTACGCAATTTGGCTTCTTAATCCTTAAACTTAATAAATAAGAGAACATGATGGCTCTGAATTTTATAGAAGTAAGTTGAAAGAAGAAAATAAAAGTAGAATATAAAAGTCCATTTAATCATCCCAATAAAGTGTCATAATTGGACAAATATATATGGTAGCTTGAGGAAAATGAAGAGATTAGCAGATATGGGCAAGCATGGATAAAGTGAAAATGAAATATTTTATTGCAAAAATATAGTAGCAGTTTTCTCTTCGTGTCTTAAGTATAACTATTTTTAATTTTTTTCAAATCCACTAAAACGAATACTCTGGGAAATACTTATCTTTATTCAAAGTAGTGCTAAAACACCATAATAATATTTAAAGTGTAAATGTAATGAACATACTTCAATTAATGAAGAAACAATCTACAATTTATTTGATTTAATATTTCCATTTAAAATCCTCCCGTAGAAATTGATTGTCACAATATACTTCTTCAGTCTAATGACTGGAAAAGGGATTTTCTGTAGATATATTTTTGTTTAAATGCTGCCACCTGGTGGAATAAACCTCTACTTGATTGTCAGGGAGAGGGATTGCATTAAACCAGTTTTACTCTATTTGGAAACTGCTATATTTGCTAGAACCAGAACACTCAGAATTCAGAGACTTGCACCCCCAGGACATTTAGAGGGTTACCATGTTAGGAAAGACTTTCTTACGGTATCAGAAATCATTTAACTTGGATAAAACCCTGTTACTGAATCCTTTTCTTGAGACACTTCTAAATCTTTTGCAGGTTTTAATTGCATCAATTAAATAGGATCACAACTAGCCATTGAGACGGGGTTATTTTGGGGGGGAGTATGGCCGTACTATGACAGTAATTTAAGTTCTTCTGGTATAATTAAAATGAGAGCATAAAATAGAACCAAGCAAATGAGAATTACGTTGGTTTCTTCATCTAAAAATTTACCTTAGTTATTTCTTCAGCGGCCCTTTCAAAACCCTGGACGTCACGACAATACAATCCTATGGTGCAACTCGGATCCATTTTTTTAAATGACATCTTCTTTGGAGAAGGGCAATGGAAAGACTGCAAGTGGCACATAATATTTTTAAATGGTTAATAAGAATCAGAGAAAAGTCCTACTGTATGATGCAAATGTACCTGAGTAGTTAGAAAATATTTACATGCAACAGATGAAGGTTAGGCTTCCTACAATGTGGCATAACACTGAGGTAGGGGATTAGACACATTGGCAGAATTATTCGGACAATGTGTCTTGCTTCATTTCCCCCCCAATTTTTTCTATTATTTAATCCACAATCCCATATGAATATGCAAACTTTGTTATATTATCATTCATAGCCAGAATTAAAATATTATGGTAAAAGATATTTAAGGCCCACCCCCATATTTTCTTTCTATAGAAGTGGGGGGGGGATTAGAATTTGGAGCTCTTTCTGCCTTCTGAATGAAACCAACACACAAAAGCTGATGGCGGGCAGAGGCGGACTGGAAGACTTCAATCTGAAGTCCAGAGAAATTCAGCCAATCAGTAAAGGCAGTATTGAATTAGAATACCGAACTAAAAGCACATCAGCAAGCAAAGATTTCCTAATGGAGTGGCAAACTTCCTAAAGGACATTTTGAGAATTATTTTTTGAGATGCTATTAATTACCTTGAATTGGAAAATAGAAATTCAAGAAACAAATTAATATAATAAGAGAAATGCAGTATATACAGACATCAAATTAGTTTCTCAATGTGCAATGTTGCTTTATTAGTATGTAGTAGTAATTGATATGTTTTTTGGATTAACCACTTAACATAGTGGGTAAACAACTGAAAAATTATATTAATAAGCTATACTTTCCATCTCTGTGCAATGTTCAGCTGCACATAGTACTACAAGTCTGCAATAGAGAAAACTAAAAAAACATAGAAAACTAGAAAGATATTTGAATATTTCAGCTGCTTTAGAATTTGCTTTGCCATGTCATAAAATGTCTGTTTCAGAGACATTTCTTGCACTGAAAAACAAATTAAATTATCATTTTGACTTCATATCTCAAAAGTTCAGATAGATTCATAATGTAAGCATAGAAGAAGCTGAGATGATTACAAAAATATCTGAAAAACTCAACAGTAAGCAGTATATCTGATTATTACATTCAAGTTAAAAGATTATTACATTCTAATTAAAAGATTATTACATTCAATTTAATTCAATGAAGTTTTCCAGTAGAAATATGTAAGTTTGAAAAGCTACAAATAAGTGAAGGGCAAACTTAAGTTGATCAAATGAAATGGGTGCCCATTTCTAAGTTTCAAAGAGGGAGGCAGGATTGCCCTAGAATTTCAAATTCATTGCAAAGAGATTTTAGAACAGCTGGCAACATAATCCAGACAATTCTCTAAGGCATAGTATCAAGGAGATACATCACCAACACGGTAAGATCTAAGAGAAGTCCCATGCTGGGTCTGAAAAAGTAGCCTTATTAAAAGCCAGCCAGGGTCAATAACTGTCGATGCAAAAATTGTGAAGTAGAATCAGAAGCCATGTATTTTCCTGTACAATCTTCACTGTACAGTACAAACACACACACTTTTTTGAAGAACACAATATATACAAGACACCGAGTTTCATCTGTTCATGGTCAGCTCCCATAGGTCAAAGATCTCCACATAACCAAAGCCTGAACATTTAATGTATAACAAATAACCTCAACATCTTAAGACTAGCCTGGGGGCAATGAATGGAAGCAACATATAAAATCTAGCAATTAATTAATCAATGCTTATCTATAGGTTTGATTGGAGACTTCAGCAGGTAGTATTGCTTGTTTTCTTGCTTCGTACTTTCCAGGCTCCTACTGAGCCATCTTTGCATCTGAGAGAAATAGCTTTCCTATTAGAATAGTGTCAGCACCTGAAGCATTTGACTTTGGGTTAAACATTTATGAACATAATGGGGTGAAACCTCTGGAAGACTCTCCTTCCTATAGCAGTGAAATTGGATGTCCAACATTTGAAATTCTTCTAACCGCAGCACAGGACAAACTAGCCTGAGGGAGGAAAGTCACAGGACAAGAGACTGTGCTGTTAACACAACAGAGTCTTTTAAGACATGGAATTCTCTCAAGTTAAAAATGTGACCTCACAAAACTATGGCAGTGTATTTGATATTATACATAAAAGATCAACATTTGATAAGAGGTTTTTTTTTGTTTACTCTAGATCTAAAAGGAAGAGGAGGAGGAGGAAGGAAGGATTTAATAATTAGTGTTTGGTTCATCCACAGCAAACAGTGCTGTTCTTTATCCATCCTACCTCAAGGGGGAAATCCTTTACGCTGACATCTACAAAAGACTGGCAATAATGAGGATCCATGTAAATCAAGCTGTCATCTACAAGGACAAAACAAAAGACAAGTAATTCAAAAAACACCATATTATTACACTGCTTACAACCCAATTTCTATGCAGAACAGGAGGGGTGGGTGGGGGTAAGAGTCCCCTCAGCAAGTCACTGTCTGCCAGAGTATATTCACTGACTGAGGTTTTTGCAGGACGGATTAACTTCTGCATAATCAAAGATGCTTGTAGAAGCAGAATTTTGATAAAGCGATAAGACTGTCATTTAATTTTTGGAGATAAAATTACTTTTACAAACACACAATTATATACCTTGAGTTTGCATATGAAAAATGCATCGTATTTCCTCATTGTGACAGGAAGAACATACTTTCTTGTCATCTGATCATCAACTTGCACCATTTAAACTACTAAAGGATAAATACATAACTAGGATCTGCCAGATAAATAGGCACGGAAAGGCTCAGGGAGTTTGATGGAAGAGATAAATTATGCCTTGTTTGTGCAACAAGGAAAATTAAATATACATTTTCACAGAATCTAATTATAACATGGGGTAAATGACAAACGACTGGACTTTGTGGGTCTGATAAATTAATAAAGAAATCTCTGCGCTTTTAATGATTTTTTTCTTTCTGTGGATCTAATAATAACTCCAAAGCTCTTGGAATAGAGATAGAGGAGGAGAGACATGCCATGTTAAAAAAAAAAAGGATATATTACATTTAAACACTAACCTTGAAATCCAGCAAAGTAATATGACTGCTTAGGTTTGCCTCCGATAATGCCAATGCAGAAGTCGAGACTCAAAATTCCCTGTTTTATAAGAGTAGATGAAATGAAATGTAGACTTTTATGGCAGGAGATTGCAATGTAACAAGTTTAGACCTGTGGTTTTTTATTTTAAAACAATGCAAGCTGTTTGCCAATCCCTCTGCGCAAACATTAACTCTTTATTTTTAGCTGATAAAGAATAATAAAGCATTCAATATGCAAATGCTTATGTATAAATACAATCTTTTACAAACAGGAACAATAAATCCTACACGCATAAGCTCTGGATTGCAGCTTTTCAAATACAACAGGAAATCATAGAAAACAGGGTAAGACCATGAAACAGAGATTTGTTAACCCAAGAATCAGTGGAGTTCTGGCCCCTGTACCAGCTATTAATCAAAAAAGGAGGAAGTTACAGTCCATTTTATCTTTGTAGGCTATAGATGAGAAAGATCTAGCATCTGTTAAATCTGTCTCCACCCTGTCCTCCCATTCTCCTGTTCACCATCTTCATTTCCTTGACTGTTACCCTACGGAATACTAATAAAAAAGACTATGGCTCTGTTGCAACGTCTGTCTGATGTTGTCTTATCTTTTCATTCCAACTTCCGGTTCCTAAAGAACCAAAAGGTTATTTAGATACGTGCTGTCTTAATTTCCTTTAACAAAATACATCCACGTTTTATTTTAAACAACTAAAAATCCAAATATTTAAGTTGGCAATTGATTTCTTCCAACTAACTTGACCCTTTGAAACACTTTTTATTAGAATAGTAGGTTTTCCCGGTGCTTATAATTATCAAGCAAAACACCAACATAGGCAAAATATGCTGTAATTGTGTGAGTGTTACAACTCTCCTTCTCTTACATGACAGCTATTAAA
Organism: Boaedon fuliginosus; assembly: GCA_027560395.1. NCBI lineage: Eukaryota > Metazoa > Chordata > Lepidosauria > Squamata > Lamprophiidae > Boaedon > Boaedon fuliginosus. Next base: position 414,060 of record JANHGC010009166.1, read on the forward strand.
TGACAGAAAATACTATAATTTCTTAGATTCAGTCAAATGGTTCCTGTTGTGTTTTTCCTGTTGCATCTTCGAACAGCAGATAAGGCCCTCAATGACATGGCTTCTTCTTATATGAGAACAAAAGTGGAAAGTGTTATTTTCTTTCTTTCTTCACTGTTTATTTGTTTATTTACAATATTTAAAACACATCCAACAATTCTGGACAATGTACAAAAGAGTCATTTCCCGATATTAAATGCTTCCAAAGAGATTGAAAAGCCAAATGCCTTCTGGCACAGCTTCTATGCTCTCTCTATCCTTAGACCTCTATTGGTTCAGAGCAATTTTACACGGCAAGGGTAAATTATTTTTCAAATTCATTTTTAAACCTCTTTTTTCAAAGGATAGTGGGGGTTGGGGTGGGTTTGCAGGAGAGATAGGAAAGTCTGCAAATAAATTTGACAGAAGGATGTGAACTAATAAAGGAGAATATTTATAGCTCAGGGTTGAAATGGGTCCTTGGTACTCTCTGAACCTGCTTTTTTTCCCTTACAGACGTTTCATTACTCTATCTAGGTAACATCATCAGTGTTACCTGGAGTGCTGTTTGCTGTCAGTTTATAATTTGGTGTCTTCCCTGTCTGTGTGGGCAGGGGCGATTTTAAGAGATTCTTTGGTTGGCCTGTATACTGATGGTTCTTTGGCAGTTTCTTGATTGGGGTATTGTTTACTTGATTGTTGGTCTGAAGTTAACCTTGGAGTTAATCTATGCTGATCTGAGTGCTGATTACTGGTGGAGAGGTGCTAGAATCTTTTTCTCTTTGGGGCTGGTTGATTGTCTCTTTTGCATAGTCTATAGATGTTGTTAATGTATGTGTATTTATTGATCATTGGTTTTTTTACGAGTGCCAGGCTTCTAGAAATTTCCTGGCATTTTGAAACTTGGCCTGGTCTAGGATTGTCACATTTTCCCAATTCAAGCTATGGTTAAATAAGTCTATATATTGTGAAATTAAAGAATTTTCACTGTGTCTTCTGACTGCCAGTTGGGGTTCATGGATGCATTCTGTCAGTCTTCTGCCTGTTTGTCCTACATAGTGGTTGTTGCAGTTCTTACAGTGTATGTTGCAGATGGCTTCTTTTTTCTTCTTCTGGGGTTATTGGGTTTTTTTTTTTGTTTGCTTAGAATGTTTTGAAGGGCTTAGGTGGCTTGTGTGCTACACAGGATATGAACTACCTGTATCATAAAGAACTAGACTTAGTTAGCGTAAGGCAAATAATGAAGAAGACCAGATACAGTGGAAGAAGGGTACAATCCCCTATTATTTTTTCATACCAATAGTTTGCTCTCTATCCCCAAATCCTTGGCTCAAGAAGCAAAATATTTTGTGGAACATCTAATATGAATCTATGTACCTACTAAATCAACACAGTGGTCCTTGTCCTTCAATGGGAAAACCAATTTCAGAGATGACCTATTGCTGATGTACTGGGAATAACAATCTTTACATTTTATGAAAAAAAAGTTGGAAGCTATCTGATCCCTGAAGGAATTGCCCAAAAGTGTCAAACAAGTTCAGTCTATATGGTGAACTCTGTAGCAGGAAGATAGCTATTAGGTTCTGGAATAGCTGTACTAGCTTACTTTTAATACTTAGGATTTTCAATCACGGCTGCATACTGAAATTGCAATTATTAATAGGTTAATTACCATTTTCAACCTTTGTTCCATTTAGTGTCCCATTCTGAAAAGTGATTGACTCATTTCATACCTTCACAAACTCAAAGTATTCCATATTGGTCCGTTCACCACCAAGCCTCACAGGGATTAATATAATCACAGATTTGGCACCTGTCTTTTCAGAATCCGTGAAAGTGCAGAGAGCATCAATAACATCGGACTTGTAAACTTAAAAGAGAAACAGAAGAAAGCTTTACTGAAATGCATTTTAAACACAAACTGAGTTTTGTCAAGTACATCAAAACATCTTATAAGGATAAAAAAGCAGAAAAACCATCTTGTCATTTCATTTTATTGGTGTGCATTGATGTGTGAAAACGCAACAAATACCGCCAACAATGGTTTTAATAGGGGCCTGTACTATGTGTATGTGTGTCAAAACTGACAAAATGGCAGAGGAATGTCATATACAAGCCCATCCCTTTTGTACTTACAACATCGATCCACAAACAAAAGAGACAGGTTTGTTTGGATTATAACAAAATATC